>PVJI01016075.1:0-39290 GCA_004026765.1 Micronycteris hirsuta
ACCTGTGTTCCTTCATCTATGTCTCACTTTTGAATGGGGGTGGAAGTGACATTATGTGACTTCTCAAGCTAGGTCACAAAAGGCTATGCAGCTTCTGCCTTCGTTCTTAGAATACTCTTTTGAATCCCTGAACTGCCCGATTCCCTTTCTCTCTAATTCTCACCATGTCCTAGTTAGTGAAATATCCACGAGTCAGGGACCCTGCTGGAAATGGATGGCACACGCAGGTGGAGTAATTTGAAAAGAGTTTTGGAAGTTGTGAGAAAGGTGGGAAACTACACGGGAAGGTGCAGTAGGTACCCCAAGGTTCCTACCAGGTGGGGGCGGTTACTGCTCCCAGGCCTGGAGGAAGGTGGGGGCGGGGCCGGAGGGGCTGTCTTCCAAAAGCTGAAGCAGCTAGTCTGTGTCAACCTTGCAAGGAGGAAGCTGGAAGAACAAACATCCCGACCTTATCTCCTCCACACCCGCCTTCCGTCTCCCGCTGAGGCTCCAAATTGGCTAAAGAGGGCAGCCTGGACCCCAGCAGGATGCAAAAGGGCAGAGCGGAGATTGCAGGAGCAAACAGAAGTCATCCAGCCCAGAGTCATTATTCTGATTTAATTTCCACTGGGAACACCATAAAGGCTCAGAAAAGATTAAATAACTTTCCCAAGGACACCAGGAAATGACACTCCCAGGAGGGATGGCTCAGTCACTCCCCTTACAGATGGTTTTGCATCCAAATTCCTTGATGTTATCAGAGCAAGATTTTTCTATTTTTTATTCTTTGATGGTGATGGAAGCAGTGGAACACAACCTAAGTATATTTGAATCTTCTATTAAACTGTATTTATGTCAAGTAGCCACATTGGGAGAAAGGCCCTCTCCTTAGACCAGGCCTGGGGCTGGGCTGATAGCCGGGGTTGATGAGGGAAGACAGTGATTAAGGAGACTCCCCAGAGCTCTGGAAATTACTGCCTTTTAAATGAAAAAAAATGCCCAACTTTTTTTTTTGCCTTTTTCAGATTGGGTTTCCATATAACTTCAGCTCTCTTTTCTCCTATATTTCAATTACATCTGGGTTCTAATAAAGACCAAGCTGAGACTCATCTGCTAGTAAGTAGTCAATATTTGTGGTATTTCAGGTACACCTCTTGTAAATACAAGAGGCTTGGACTGACTTCAGGCATGAACTAAAGCTGGCCTACTTTAAATATTGCTGGTCACTGGATCTCTCTAACCCTTGTTCAGGAGGCAGGAGTGTAGCTGGAGGCACAGATTCCAAAGCCAGAATAACTGTCTTTGAAAACCTGTTCTGCCATTTCTAGCTGTGTGGTCATTGGCAAGTGACTTAACTCTCCCTGCCTTGGATTTTTCATCTGTAAACCAGGGATCTTAATAAGAGCACCTGCCTTCTAGTGCTGTCATCAGAATTACGTTAGCCAATCCTGTAAAGCACTGACAACAGCTACCACCTGCTACCAAGTAACAATAACCATCGGCAGTTACGATCTTGTCATTACATTGTAAGTTTCAAAGGCCATCATACACGTAAGGTGCTCAGCATAGTTCCTGACCATGGGAATGTTAGGTATCACTTTCACCCTTTGGTGCAACAAGTATTTAGTGATCAGCTACTGTGTGCCAAGCCCTGGTCTGGGCACAGGAGGGAACGGCAGTAAAGAAAATAGACTAAAATCCCGCCCTTTTGGAGCTTACACTCTAAGTCTATTAGTAGATGTCAGGGGTAGACTTACCATGAAGAGCATAGAGCTTAAGCTGTAAGATACTCAGTTGCAGAGGTCCTTCTGCAACTGAGTCTGCCTTCAAGTTTATTATTAGTGGTGATAATGTTTATTTGGGTAACAATAGCATTACCATTTGTTGGGAAATGAAGCAATGCTGCAGGTGACTTCCAAGGTCTTATCTTACGTTAGGTATCACTTTCACCCCGTGTTCATTTGTGCAGCAAGTAGTAAATGAATCTTTATGCTTTCAAGTGCCCCACAGAAGGCCAGCCCTGGTGGACTCACAGGCTGGGGCCAGAGCCTCGTTGGCCCAAACTGGGGTCATCTTCCTCTTTTGTCATCTTCCTTGGCCCTTTTGGCATACTGCGCCATCTAGTCAAGCCTGAAAGCTCTTTTGGGAAGAACATTGCTTGTGAAGACACGTGTCTCAAGGCTGTGGGCTGGGCTAGGATTCTTTTGGTGGGAAGGGGGTTTAGAGACCATGGAGCCCCAAACCCTTAATTCACAGATACAAGGGCAACCTGGATTTGGAGCGGGGGGGCAGCGGTGCTCAAAGCTAAGATGTGAACTCTCCACTCATCCTCACAGCAGCCTGGATCCAGCATCCAGTCGGGGACACTCCACTGTCAAACTGTCATGCAATGCATGCCCAGGTATTTTTTCACAATGCACCTACTGTTCAGGCACCAACATACATGCAAATATTGTTTTGTCCTCCCTGATGGAGAGGCTTGTTTGGATGGCAAACAAGACTTTGCTCCCTCTGTGCATGGAGTGTGGACCGCCCACCTTGCCCTGTGCAGCTGACTTGGGAAAACAAACACATTGTTGATAGGCACAGCCATTAGAGATGTGTGCAGAAAGTTTAATTCACAGGGTTCTAAGTCCCTTTGGAAAAAAAAACAACTTAGCTTTTTGGATTGGGAACATCTAAGCAAGTAAGTTTTAAGTAGTCCGTATTTTGTGCTAGTTTTTGCTATTCTGAAAAAAAAGTGTAAAATTGAATTGCCTGTCATATAGATCTTTGGGGAAAATTACATGTAAATTAATTTACTCCTTAAGCCAGACAAGCATATATAATTATCTGCTGTAGCTAAGACTGCAGCTTTAAAGAGTGCTGGGAATAGCGATGGGTGAAAAAGGAAAGATTTGGATGGGGGCTTTCAAATAATTACTCCATTAGAGCTGGCTTATTAACTTCTGGTATTAAATGAATATATTTATGGCATACTTATTCAAGGAACAAATTATCTTTAACCTTCTCCATGTATCCAAATGCTCACACAACTTTCAAAAATTATACTGGGCTACCTTGCTTTTAAAAATGCCTTTCATACAGTGGTTGTTTGAATAAAGGTTCTTTAAAAGTTAAATCACTTAATTGCACATGATTTTTCAGAACATAGCTTTAAAGTATGAGGGGGCTGGAAATAGATGCTAATTTTTATTTCAGTTGTTTTTTATTTTTGCAGCTGATTCCTTCCTTTTTATTCCCATAACATGTTGTATACACTTTCACTAGAACCAGGAACAGTCTAATTTTACATGCCACGTCCAGGCGTCATATTAATAGCATCCCCTTTGCCTCTCCAAACTGTCCCACCTTGAGGGTAAATCACCCGGTCGCCCTAATTATAGTGCACTGGGTTCTGTGTCTCCCTCCAGAGACTCCGGGTTCCTTGGGGAGGGAGCCCTATCTTTTCCCTTTTGTCCTTGTGTCCTCGGTGCCTAGAACAGGATCTGACACATGATAGCTACCCAGGTGTTGACTGAAGACTAACAGCCTGTCAGGCATCAAAGGACAGATATTGCCAATTGAGATATATTGATTAAGTGCAGTCTTAATAATTTCATCTATTTACTGAATTGGGCTTGAGCCTAATTAGCTAATCAGCAATTGGCCATTAGTGTGGTAGAAAAAGAAAAAGTGAACGATACAATTATCAGATACCAGGCAGAGGAAGGTGAACTTGACCAAAAACTAGGGAGTGTTCCAAATACAGAAATGACCCCAGAGACTCTTTATGTAATAGGATTTGCTAGTGCAAAACCAAAGTTTGGAAAGTGCAATCTACCCTGCAGTCAAAAATTATAAAAGATCTTTCAATATTTACAGTAATATCATGTGCTGAATTGATAAAATTATTTATAGTATATGACTTGCCTATAGCTGTAGAATGATGTATTTTGATCTCAAAAACATAAAAATGGTACTTTAGAGAATGAATTTTAATAACTCTCTGGTCCCTTATGAAAAGATCCAGAACCCTTGGGGAAATGCATGGTAAGATTCAGTTTTAATATCATGTAGCTTACTTTTCTTTAGCAGAATAGTAGAAATAGTAATTTTGATGTTTACATTTATTCTCATGTTGAAATCCCAATATAAGGTATTTGGAGGCAGGCTAGGCATAAGGGTGGGACCCTCATAAACAGGATTAGTGGCCTTACAAGAAGAGGTCAGAGAGCTAACTTGCTTTTTCTGCCACGTGAGGATACAACCCAGAGAATGGTCCTCCCCAGAACCCAATACTGGACCTGATCTCAGATGTCCAGCTTCCAGCATTATGAGAAATAAATTTCTGTGGTTTATCAGCCGCCTAGTCGATGGCATTTTTTTTTTTAGAGATTTTTTTTTCAAGATTTTATTTATTTATTTTCAGAAAGAGGAGAAGGGAGGGAGAAAGAGCAATGTATGGTTGCCTCTCACATGGCCCCCACTGGGGACCTGGCCTGCAACCCAGGCATGTGCCCCGACTGGGAATCGAACCAGGACCCTCTGGTTCCCAGCCCGCGCTCAATCCACTGAGCTACACCAGCCGGGCCGATGGCATTTTGCCATAGCAGTCAAAACTAAGACAAGTCAAAAAGAAGTTGCAAAAATAGTGCATAGAGGTTCCAGGTACTCTTCACCCAGCTTCCCCTAATGGTTACATCTGAATAGTGAACTATCCAAACAAGTAAATTGACAAGATCATCCCTTTTTGAAATACCAAGTATTTGGGGGAATATCCTGATATAAATATGACAAAAGGCCCCTTGGATTCTTCATACCCAAATAAAATTATTCTACAAAGTATCTCTATAGTATCAGGACCGATGAACAAGTTCTCTTATTGTATGTTACCTGATATCAAGTCACACACCTGGACAGACGTCACAATCCAGAAGCCTCACAGAACAATTAATGGACTATATATTGGTTTAAATCTGTTCCATCTTCCTTTAAATAAGCTGAATTTAGAGTAACAAATGATATTGATGGACCAGATGCATTTATACTAATTGGTAATGAGATTGAGAATAAATTTTTCTTTAACGTACTATTTAAATGCATGATGTAAATAAACTGTGGAGCATTGCTTCAAAGAGCAAGCGGCAGCACCTATAAACAATAACAGAATTATGGACACCATATTTTAGCTGTAATATAAATGCCTGCCTTCAGGGCTACACAGGAGTTCCTCAAAAGCACTGTATTTTAATTTATTTTGGAAACACCTTCGTTTGGTACATCCTTTCCTTCGCTCTTGAGGGTACATTAAGCAGAATCCAAGAAAGCCAATAATAAGGACGTGCAAGTGTTCCCACCACGCAGTTTGTAGTTATTAAGCAGGTGGCTTGGGGCGTGGAAAACATGACAATATGTTTTTATAGGTCAGAACTATTGAACAGAGGAGAAAACAGCAGGTCAAAGAAATCTTGGAGATAAAAACATAAATTTATTAATTCAAGAAGAACTTGCTGAGGGTCACCTGGGTGCAGGCCTGGGCATTGGACACCCAACACCGGGTTAAATGTTTCTGCCACATCTTGGTATTTCCGAGAGGAAGCAAGTGGGGTCTTAAAACCACCGTCGGTCATGTGGCAATTGTGATGTACTTGTCTCTGCCTACACGTTTGTGAATTTAGCTATAACTCCTGGTTGCAAAACTGGTTAACTGCCATGCTTCAATGTTTTGGCCCAGAAATACTTCTAGAAGAATTTAAAGAAGGAACAGGAGCCCTCATTGTATGAAATCTGTCATGGGCACTTCAGGTAAGATCTAGGAGTACCAACATCCACACTGGCAAAAAAGGTGTCAGGGCATTGGGGAAAGCCCTGGAGACAATAGTGGAGTCCTCTTTTAAGAGGTCCTGAATATTCGACATTCTTGATGTCTTAGAGGACAAATCATAAGGAAAAATAGTTATATAAAGATTCTGGATTAAAAAGTGATTCAGGCCCTGGCTGGTGTAGCTCAGTGGATTGAGCGCGGGCTGGGAACCAGAGGGTCCCGGTTCGATTCCCTGTCAGGGCACATGCCTGGGTTGTGGGCCAGGTCCCCAGTGAGGGCCATGTGAGAGGCAACCATACATTGCTGTTTCTCTCCCTCTCTTTCTCCCTCCCTCCTCCTCTCTCTAAAAATGAATAAATAAAATCTTAAAAAAAAAAAAGAGTGATTCAGAAAAATAAGACTATGAATGTGAATTATATTACATATATATGCGGATCCACGCATAATATATGTATGACACATACTATATACACATTATATATAAAATATACATGTTATATGTACATTAACAAATATATTTTATTTTCATATATATGCAAGAAGGATACATGATAACCTATGTCTAAATAAATTTATAAAACAGGCCAAAACAATCCAATAGGAAAATTTTCAACAAATGGTAGTAAAATAATGGATATCTATAAGAAAAAAAGAATTTCAACCCTTACTTCACACCATATACAAAAATTAATTTGAAACCTTGAAGTGGTGGATATATACAGGTGTGCAATTGATACAACTTTTTTGTATGATTACCAAAAATCATACAAAAGTTTTGAAATAAAATGATGGAGAAAATACAAGAATAAATCTAAAAGGGTTCTACTGATAAATATAAATTAAAAATTCTAACTAATGAGTCATTGTCTTCTAGTGTAATTGACAGGGGTTTCTTCTCCCTTAACTGTACACAAAACAAGCATGGATGTTAAAGTCGATGGAATTCCAGATCTGAAGAAGCAGTGGTTCCCAGGAAATTCAGTCCCCCCTCACCCATTGGGAGCTTACAGGGGAGGAGAAAAGGGACATGAATCTGAGTGTGTGGTATTAAATACTGTAGAGGGAGGTGGGGGTGCACATTTAAAGTAACCCTAACATTGTAGGGCTTTACAGTTTGCACCGGGCTTCCACATTTATAGTTCATCGCATCTTAACTATCTTGCAGGTAGGTCACATGATTAGCCCAATGGCTACTGGTTGAAGAATGAATGGATGAACCCATAAAGAAACCGGGGCCCAAAACACTAAGTGTCTTATCTAGGATGATCCACCTAGTAAGGGCTCAGCCTGTGACAGGGTTCTCCCAGCAACTTTTCCTCCTAAACCACTTGCCTTTGCTTGGGTTCTGTAGCCCTGGAGCCTGAGCCGAGGATGCCCTTGTGCAGGAGATTTATTGAGCTGGTTCTTTCAGGAAAAATCTGTTTATGGGGCTAGGCTTGCATTACTCCCACCTCAGTCTGTCAAAGGCTTTGGATGCCCCACCTTCTCAGATAGGCAGTTAGAAGAATGTGTTGCAGTTTGCCTTCAGCTGGAAAGAAAGGCAGTTTATCTGATTTGAAGCCATCTGTAACCCTCCTTCCCCTCTCCCTAAGTTTTCCAAGTCCAGGAAGGGAAGCAGAATAAGAAAAGATGTTGGGAAGCTCACATTCTTCCGGTACACTGCCCCTTGGGGGAAACTCGGCCTGGGGAGGAGACGTGCTATTCAGGCCCCTTTGCATTTGGAACCATTTGAATGCACAGGTATTTTGCGTACTGCTGTTCCAGCTGTGGCCTGCACAGAGGAGCCCTAATCTGCACAGGCACCAATCTGATACCAGGTATTTTAGATCTGGATGAGTATAACTATTTCCTGGCAGCCGGCAGTGAATTGTCTTGGGTCAGCCATGCCTTTTTTGCACAAAGGCACCAAATGGGCTGGGGCAGCATCGTGAATGGGTTACTTTTTCACAATGTACTGAAACAATGCGAATATGTTGGAGTCCTAGGGTTTTCACGGCTGGCATTCTGAACTGTTTTTCTCATATTGCACAGTACTGAGCCACTTTTTCTTTCTTAAGGTGGATCTCTTTCTCCAAAATTCTGGAAGGTGAGCCACTTTTTCTTTCTTAAGGTGGATCTCTTTCTCCAAAATTCTGGAAGGTGAGCTGAAGCCACAAATTCTTGACCCTAATGAGCATGCCCCCTCTGTTTTGTCTTATTTTCACACATGGAATCCTCTCTGCAGATGACATGTGTTGCTTTTAAAAACTGTTCAGCCTCTATTCCGCCTTTAAAATATTACCCTGGATTTCCTTTAGGAAACTACTCCTTCCTTATTCTCAGCCTGCTGTTTAGATGGGATTGAGCCTACCCTCAGTTCCAGGGCTGGGCCATGATTGGCTTAAGTCACCATCTTGGCCACTTGCCTGGTTCAGGGAAAGAAATATGACCCGATCAGAACTAGTGAGACCGGAAGGTGTTTGCAGGGGCCACTTTGCTGCCATACAATAGCAGAGCCCGCCGTTGCTAGAGGGAGGGCAGCTGGTATGGACACCGAGGGAAAGAGTTTTCCGTGGTGAAGTCATCTGGGCCCTGGTTCACACGGCTCCTGAAGCCAGCCCTGCCTTTGGATATTTTGGTTATGTGAGCGAACAGAGTCCATTTCTTGTTAAGACGGTCTGAGGTTTTCAGGGGGAGATTGCTTTTGTTTTGTTTTGATTTTTGTCATATGAAACATACAGATCCTTACCTGATACATAATACTTCTAATGTGACTTGGATTTATCCATTTTCAGATTAATGACTTAAAGGATGAATCCAGGCTGCCATAGATCATTTAAAAAAAATAACAATTTGCTGCTAAAAGTACAAATTGCTAGCAACAGAGGTTCATAACATTTGAAAGTTACTTTTATTTTTTTTTGGTCCTTAATCAGAACTGAGCACCCTGACTAGTCTTTCATGACATTCTCCCTTTGTAAAAATGAGCTGTAATTCATGCGCATGACAGTGTGGATCCAATGTGGAAATAGAATCATACAATAGGTCAAACGGGGATGTTTTATATAAAGAAGTATTAACTGTGATAAAAGTGTAACTGTGAGGTAGAAGGAAATGATATGGCACCCTAAGACTGAGGGAGAGCACCCACTGAAGGTCGACCTTGGGAGGGGTTCGGATCTCACTGGAGAAGGTGTGATTCGGCCCACTGGACAGCAGAGAAGTCTGCTGGTTCTGCCGGGTCCAGGCTGGCCTGCCTCTGCTGGGAAGCGCAGGCCCCCTCTGGAGTGCAGCCCAGGCTGGGCGGGCAGTGAGATTCCACCTGGAGCAGGAGCTCGCGGAGCAGTGCGACTACATGGGGCGTTTGGTTTCCATGTCAGGAGGGCCATGGAAAGGTTATTGCCAGGCCAAAGCCATAACGTCACTGAGGGGCTGCCTTCTGGGCCGGTGGCTGGGACAGGCTCTATTGAATATCTTCCAACCCATACAGCCAACAGGACTGACTCCAGAAAGGCACTACTGCCGCTTCCTCCTCAGTGTCGCTCCAGCGCCCTCTACAGAGAAAACTTGGTTAACAACATGCCCAACGTGCGGAAGAAATGCTTAAAAGAATTCTGTTGTTGATCGCAGAGCATATATCGAAGGGTGTTTTGGGAGCTGAGAAGTGATAAATTTAGAGCCAACATTGGTTTTGGGTTTTTGTTTTTGCAAAGAGCACAGCTCTGTCCAATGCATCTGGTATTATTTTGAGGAGAGAAGCACAGACATGGACTGATCTCACTCATCCAAATCTGATTTGGGTGAAGGGTTTCCTGAAAGCGTTGAACTTAGTCTCGGGAGGTCAGTACTGGAGTGTGTTCTTTGTATTAGTATGAAATAGAAAAAAAAATGTGGACTATGCTGTGCTAAGCAAAGGTACACAATTTATTTGCTGCCACACACTTCAAAGCCTTTAATAGGCTATTGTATAATGAATTTGCTCCAAATTATTTGAATTTGTAAATCTTTTCCCTATGGGTCTGATTAATCTATAGGACGCCTACAGAAGAATAATTTTTCTCAAATTTCCCACACTATCTCCTAAACTGTTTTCTTAAAATGTGATTTTTAACCCCTGTCCTCCTCCTCACGGAGAGTCTTGATCGATTTTCCTTGCCTTGAAGTTGGGTAAGCTTACGACTACCTTGGCAGTGACACTGCATGACTTCCAAGGCTAGGTTGTAAAAGACAACACAGCTTCTACCTAGTTCCCTTGGGAGGATTGCTCTTGGAATGCAGCCACCATGCTGTCAGGAAGCCCAAGCAGCAACAGAGAAGGACCACGTGCAAGTTTTCTGGCCAAACAGCCCAGGAAGGGTCTGTCAATGAGGCCCTCTTTGGAGCCCAAACCTTGAGTGCTGTCCTTACCAACTTACATGAGACTTCTGCACTCTCTGGACGTCATTATTTTTAGCTTTGTAAATCCATTCTTTAGGGAATTAAAGAAAATGGTTATATCATCTTAAAATAAAAGGACTGGAGAGGAGAGGAGGCCTGGCAGCCCAGGTCGTGTAACCTCGGCGTGGTATTTCAGCAAAGAAGAGCCTCGCCGGTCCTGCTCCTTCCCTTGGTGAGTGACAGCCACACGGGGTGTGAGCGCTCCCACGGAAGCCTCCTGCCCCTCCTCCCCTTCCTCCTCCTCCTCCTCCTTCTCTTGCTTTTTCTCCTCCTGCACCTCTTCTTTTTTTTTCCTTCTCTTTCTTCTTTTTAAACTAAGTGATGACCAAGAGCCAGGCACATTCACAAAACGAGGCGGCAGGTACTATGTTTTCCCCTAGCAGTGTGGTCAGTGTCTTCCCTCCCCTTGGATTTCTTTACCCCTTCCCTGCACTTGAGCTCCCTAGCCAATACCTGAGTCTCTTTGGTCACTTTGTCCCAGAATGTCCCTCAGGCTGCTGGGAGCCTCATTGCAAATGCCTGGCAGTTTACAGCCCTCCTTCCCCCAGGAGTCCTTACCCCTGTGGAAGTGAACCGGATGACCCTGGGGAATCGGCCGGAGACTGCGCTTGAGCTGGGCCTCTTCCGTTCCAGGTCTCGCAGTCTCACTCCCCCGTGGGTTTCTCCTGGGAACACTTCCTGATACACACTTTCACCTGGATCCTGGCCGCAGGGTCTGTCTCTGGGGAAGCCAACCTAAGACATTTCTGTTTAACAATCAGACAAACTGAGAAATAAATTGCCCAAGCTAAAAAAAAAAAGGGATCGACACTGAAGTTTAAACCTGACTCTCTTCAGAGTCTACAATTTGCAAACTTACCCATTAGATCCAATACTGCTCTGTGAAATAAGGCCATTGGTTAACATCCAGGTCTCTCCAGAGGACAGCGCTGGACAAAAGCACTGCTGGGAAAGACCAGCCACACCGATTCAGCTGCCTCCTTGTCCACTGCCCAGGGTTCTTTTAAGTTAGTTCCTGGAAGGCAGCCTGCACTATGTTCTACTTTGCTGCCCTCCCCCACAGCAGCAAACTTTCCAATATCCTAGCATCAAGGACCAACACCTGGCTCTGATAAACTTTTTACTACGCCCTAGTGAAAAGGGGGAAAAAGTCAATGTGGTAAATTTTGCATGACACCAAATGTGTTCCATTTAAAGGACTATTCTTCACTCGGAGATTAAATGTATGTCCTTCCTACATTTTTAATGTTTAAATATCTTCTCTTATGTAAGATTACAGTAGAAGTAGATGGCAATTTTAATATTTTTTAATAGTCTAATGTGACAAGATTAAAGCTGGCAACTCTGTTATTACAGATATTTTTAAAAGACGAGGGTCTGCGGGAAGGTGGGCAATTGTATTCACCTTGACATTCAGTAATCTAGAAGTTAGTGCCCCAGGCATGTCCCAGGACCTGTGGGTGTCAGGCAAGGTTCTTATTGGAGCAGAATCCTTCCTTAATCACTATTGCTAGTGTTAATCAGGATTCTTTTAACAGCAAGTGACAGAAATCCAATGATCTTAGACAAAAGGGGACTTTGCACGACTCTCGTTACTTCAAGGTGATCGCAGACACTGGAACTAAGTAAGCACTGGAAAGCCACCATGCCCCTCTCCACCTTCCCACAGGTACCCGTTAGGTCTTGCTGCAGAATAAGCCAACCTAAAATCTAGTAGCATAAAGCAAGTACCGTCACTTATTAGGCTCATGAATCTGCAACTTGGACAAGGTTTAGCAGAGAATGCAGGCTCCTCTCTGCTCCCAGGGTGTTAGCGGGAGGCCTGAACTAAGTAAGGGCTGGGGGCTCTGCTTCTAGGACGGCTCCATGACGCTGCCTAGTGGTGCAGGCAGCTGGGAGATCGGCTGGGCTGAGGGCTCCAGGTGTCTCTCTTTGTGACTCTCTCCATGGGGCTACTCATTGCGGGAGGGCTGCATTCCAAGGACAAGCATTGGAGAGAGAGCCTGGAGAAAACTGTACTGCCTCCTACGAGCTGGCCTCTAGACATCAGCTAGTATCGCTCTACCCTTCCCTTTCAGTGGAGGCAGTCGCAAGGGCCTGCCAGGTTTCAAGGAATGGGGACAGTGATAGACTCCACCTATTGATGGGGAGTGGCCAGGTTCTGGGAAAACCTGTGAGGTGAGAGATATTTCCGTGGCCATTTTTTTGAAACACAATCTGCCATATCATGTATTGTCTTCATTCCCTCTGCCAGGGAATGCCAGGTGGGTCTGCCAGGTGTGGATGATATGGCCCACTGTGGTTCTCAGGCTCCCATCTTCAGCTCCATCCCCTGAGCGGGGTACCCCTCTTGCCTTTGGCCCAATTTGGGGTGGATCTTTGTACCAATTACAGTGATAAAAGATTGAAAAATGTGATTGGCTTCTTTGGGGTCAGGGGCTTACCATTCTACCAATCACAGTGGCCTAGGGGTGAGCTCTGAGGGAAGACGTCTCTAAGCATGGGGTTGGGACAGCATAGGGGTGAGACACAGAGCCAGCAGATGGGAAGGGTGCCATCCTGAGCTGACAAATCAACAGCTGTCCGTCACAGGCACGGAGTCCTGACTTGAAGGCGTGCTGTCTTGGAGGACTCGCTCATAAAGACTGCTCTTTTCTCCTCCTCCTCCTCCGGGTGACCAGGGATGTAGCCAGAGCCTGATAGATGGGCTTCCTGGCTGCAACCCCAAGAGAGGACTTGTATTACTTTCTAGGCTCAATTCTGACAATACAACTGCAAGTTTAGGTGGATGTTGGCGAGATTTATGTTTGAAGAAATGAACACAGAAGGTTTTGCAGTAAATAAGATTCATTTCATTCCAGAAGTTTCTGCTTGGGGAAGGAGTGAAGTTCTAAGCTATAGGGTCCTTGATGGCTGCAAGCTACCCACACGTGTTTCGTGGATGATGTCTTTGGTTGAATGCTTTAGCTTTTGAAAGCCAACTTTGGCCCTAAAAACCAAGGAGCCACTCGAGACCATTGGAATAAAATCTGGATTTGGGGACCAGATATTCAAAACCTCCCACAATTTAAAAGAATGGTTTAAATACTTTTCGAGACTTTTATTTTTTCACCTTTGGTAGTTTTCTATGTGGTAGACCATTTTTGTTTTCTTCACATTTTTGGATGTTTGAGGAAACCTAATGAACATTATTTGGGAGGAAATGGAATTCTTTCCTCAGTAGCAGGGTCTTCTCGAACTTGTCACGTGCTGTTGGAACTCCTCCATGGGAAAACATACCAATGTGCAAGGCCGTCCGTCCTCCATCACAGACAGATGGTCCCGCGAGAAGCTTCTCACCTTAAACCTGAGCCTGCCTCTCTTCCCCAGAAGCGCAGTCCTGGGCTCCGCACCAAGGGGCACAGTTCTCTCCTTCCCATGACTTCCCTCTGGATGTTTCCAGATCCCAGTGAAGTTCACCCTGCACGTTCCGCCCCAGCCTTCTGACCCCCAGCGAATCACATCCAGGGTCCACCATCCTCCTTGTCCTCTTTAAGATGGCTGTTATTCTTAAATGTTCCCTCTGACAGTGGAATGCCTGTACTCCATTCAGTATTTCTTCATCCTTCCGTCCGCTATGCACTGAACACCTATCGTGGGCCAGGCCCTGGGACCGAGGGGAGGGCAAGGCAGACCGGAGCCCTGCCTCCCAGGGCTCACAGTGTCCCAAAGGAGACAGGGACATGCAGAGCACCAGGGGCTGCTATTATTTCTCCGGATCGTCACTTCTTTAGCCCCACCGTACAGCCTCACACGGTGTTATCTTACCTTTTCAGGACACCTGCAGCGATGCCATGGACCTGCTGTCCCGCTCTGGTGCAGGTCGTTTCTTTTGTACTTAATAAGCAAAGCGGCCGTTCCCATGTTGCCTTGGGGGTCACACACAGCTCAGCATTCTGACCTGTCAGCATCGTCTAAATCTTGACCATGTTGTCTTTTTCGTTGCTGTGTTCCCGGTTTAGGGTCATCTGTAAAGGGGTAAGCATGACTTTTATGCTTTTTGTTTTTATTATTTTTTATTTTCTTATTTTTTCATTGAATTCATTGGGGTGACGCTGGTTAACAAAACTTTATGGGTTTCAGGTGTACAATTCTATAATACATCATTTGTGCGTTGTATTTTGTGTTCACCACCCCAAGTCAAGGTTTTTGTTTTTAAATTAATGGTCGATTTGATAAAATGTGGGCAAAGCAATAAACGGTACCCTATGAAATGCCACATCAATTCAAAGACCCTCAATAAAATACTTGAACGAATGAATGTGTACTTTTCTCTGACTTTTAAAAAAGTCCCCTTTTCTTGAGTCTCTTCATTTGCTATTTTCCAAATCAATTGATCGCTTTTTCCAGGGAGTGCTGGCCCTTCAGTGTAAGTAGACTGGTTGCAGCATCTCGGACATAATTAATGACATAAATGTGTTACAAAGAACTATAATAACGTATGTACAACAAGCGAAATATCTGTTGTTTTGAGGATTGCCCAAATTATCACACCTCCACGAATTCCTGCCTCACCCCTTTAAGAAAGGAAAATTGGGTCATTTGAACACAATGTCCCATTTACCTTCATTGTAAGTGTTGAAAGGAATAACTTTTAAAAAAATGTCTAAGGTCAACAAAGCCATCTGCTAAACCATTCCTGGGTCACTTTAAAGCCCTGGATGGCTCAGGAAAATTCTATTTTTGTGCTCATTGTTGAGGGCATCAGTATCAACAGGAAAGCAAATCCTACTGAGAGAGATGAGATAATCCCAGACAATGGGTTGTCTGCCACTGTCACAAAGTTCTGATTGAGCTTGCAGGGGGCTCTGGGTCTCCTCCCAGTCCTGGCGCAGCTTCCAGTGCTTCCAGGTCCTTCACCGAGTGGACATCAGAGGTAGAGCCAGCGGCCTGGGCAATCCATCAGCCTCCGACTCACATGGGGAGCTCACATTCAGTGCGTGGGACGGGGTTTCTGCTCTGCTGAGGCAGGCCATGCCCTAGGGCTGGGCTGTGTGTGCCTGGGCTCGACTGGGCCCTGGGCAGGGTGCTCACATTATTTTTCTTCCATTCTAAACCCAAGAACATTCTACCGTGATAACAGTACTCTTGCCTAATCCACAGGCTTTATTCGGATTTCACTAAACGATTCACTAATTTCTTTTTCCTTGCCAAGGGACTCATCCCATACTATTTGTTGCATTTAACTGTCATTTTTAAGTCTCCTTTAATCTAGAATAGTCCCTTTGTCTTTCTCATCTTTTACCACCTGGAAATTTTTCAAGCATATGGCCCAGTTATTTTGTAGAGTTCCTCAGTCTGGGTTTGTCTGGTGCTTCTTAGTGATTAGCTTCAGTGTATGTGTTCTGGGCAAGAATAGCACAGAGGTACTGTCGTGTCCTCCACATGCTGCATCAGGAGGCACATAGCGTTTATCTGTCCCACTGGTGCTGACGTGAACCTTGGTCACTGGGTTCAGTGTCTGCCAGATTTCTCCACTCTAAAGTTACTCTTTTTCCCTTTGTAATTATAATCATCTTTTAGAGAAATACTCTGAAACTATACAAATGTCAAATGGGTGTTTTGAGAGTAAACGGGAGTAATGTACATGAACTAGGATTATTCTGGGAAAACCAGGGCATATGATCACCCTTGTTCTGAACGACTTTTCTGATGCCCTGGTGTGATGGCCAGGCTGTTCCCAGCCACAGCTCATGGGTCACCTTTGTGGGGAGGCCTTTTCTGAGCCTCCCACGACTCTGCCAGCATGCCACCTTGGGGAGATGTCCACCAAAGGCCTGTGACACGTAAGTGCATCCCAGACTCCTTGTCTCTCTCTGTCTCAGATTGAGAGCTGCTGCAGGCCAGGACCTCATCCTTTCGGCTCTGTCTCCTAGGACCTCACTTGCAGCTGGTACAGGAGTGGCACCACCTAAATGTTTGAATTCGTACCGGTCTGCTCTGAACCTTGCTTTTCTCAGCTGTTGGAAAGAGGGACGATGAACTTTGCCAAGTTGTCCTAAAGGATCTATTATAATGAGATTTTATAAGAGAGAGTGTTTGGTAACTGGGAAAGTGCCAGAGGACTCCAGGCGTTGCTATTTGGAGCTAAAAAAGGCCCGGAGAGCAGCCAGCACACCTGAGTCTCCTCTTACCCATGGGAGGGGCCACCCAAACTCACATCTAAAATCAACTTGTCTGCTTTGTGTTCCTGAGGGTCCTTCCTGGGACCATCTTGTTTGTCTCAGTGGCCTCAGGGCCTAGCATGGAACCGACCAGGGGCACTCAAGGGGTCTTTTGAAGCAAATGCTACGTAAGTGTAAATCCAGCCACTTCCCTCTTCTTAGCGTTTGATTCTCCCGACGAAATCCAAGGACTGGCACTCCACCTGACACAGAGTTGTGTGATCACTCGAAACAATGCTCCCGAAGAGACCTGTAGCGAGCAAAGAGATTGAAAGGGCGCTACCCACATGCAGATGGCTTCACTGGTAAATTCTACCAATCATTTGAAGAACAATGAATAACAATTCTTCACAAACTTTTCCGAAATATAGACGAGGAGAGAACACTCCCCCATTCATTGTGTGATGCCAGGATCACCCTCATATCAACACCGAACAGAGACATCCTGAGAGAACTACAGGCCAATATCTCATAAATATAGACTCTAAAACCATCAATTAAATACTAGTGTGCACAATTTAATAGTGTATAAGAAGAATTACACACCACAACCAAGTGGGATTTCTCCCAAGAATGCAAGGTTGGCGATCTATGAAAGTCAATCAGTGCCATATACCACATTAAGAGGACAAGGAGAGCCCTGGCTGGTGTAGCTCAGTGGATTGAGTGTGGGCTGGGAACCAAA
Source organism: Micronycteris hirsuta (assembly GCA_004026765.1). NCBI lineage: Eukaryota > Metazoa > Chordata > Mammalia > Chiroptera > Phyllostomidae > Micronycteris > Micronycteris hirsuta. Next base: position 17,090 of record PVJI01016075.1, read on the forward strand.
GGGTCGCTGGTTCAATTCCCAGTCAGGGCACATGCCTGGGTTGCAGGCCATGTCTCCAGTGAGGGCCATGTGAGAGGCAACCATACATTGCTGTTTCTCTCCCTCCCTTCCCCTCTTTCTAAAAATAAATAAAATCTTAAAAAAAAAAAAAAGGACAAAGGGGAGAAGCCAGATGATCATCTCAACAGACACAGAGAAGGCAGTTTGCAAAATCCAACACCCTCTCGTGAGAGAAACACACAAGAACCTAGGACTAGAAGGGAACCTCCCAACCCTGATGAAAACAGAACTAGACCACAGCCAAGGTTGCACTTATTGGATGACAGAGGTTTTCTTCCTAAGAGCAGGAACAAGATCACAACGTCTGTTCTCACTACTTCTCCTCCACATTTGGCTAATCGACACACTAGTGAGACAAGAACAAGAAACAAAGGGCACCAGATGGAACAGAAAGATGTGAACTGGAGGGTGGGGCCAAAGTAGGTTAGCAGTTGTTGGCAGGGAAAATAACACAACAATTAATAACTAACAATACAAGAATAAGCTCTCTGTTTTGTGTACTGAAATCATAAATGTACTTTTTCCGCACCCTGGTTGTAGTTACAAATAAAATACATGATGCTTTCTACACACAAAAAGTCTCATGGAAGCCAAATTCACATCTTGCGCTCATTCAGTCCCATGGTTCAGGGACAGTGAGTGCTTTTAACCCCGTCTAATTCCAGCCTCCCCCCTCCCCAAATCATCAACTCCTGAGCATGGCCTAAGTCGCTGACTCTTTGATGCAAACAACTTTATTACTGACTTCTGCAATGCTGCTGCCTGCAGACTAGCCACAGCTTTGGCAGAAATGATAACCCTCTGAGAAAATGGCTGGTTCTCAGTAATGAATGTACCAATCACGAGCTCAGTCACCTTGGTGGTTTCGCAGTGTTTGACTTTAATGACCTGTTGTATTTTTTATTTGATGAGCAGGTCCTTTTGAGTACCATAGTTCTTGCAAGTAAACGACTTTCCATTTCTAAATGCTGTCATCTCTGAGTTTTCAATGTATTGGTCCTTGATGAAATGTAAATTAAAATACCGATACTGTTTTCACCTATCAAATGGGCAGAGTTGTATTTTCCAAGATATTGCTCAATGTCAGCTAGAAGGGCAGGAATCTGGGCCCACCGACATGACTGGCAGGCAATTTGGTTATATTTATTGACATCTTTAAAATATGCCTTTTAAATCCTGTAATTTTAGTACCTGCAATTCAAGCAATGGATGTAATTAGGCCATCTACCCTAAAATTAAAAAATAAACACTGAAATGCCATTGGCTTACAAATAAATACATTTTCTAAGAATATTTAATGCCATGGGAAAATACTCTTGATTTAAGGTAAAATGAAAAAAAACTAGAGTCATACAGGGTGATCAAAACTTTTACAATAAAGCCATATGTGTGGCATTAAAAAAAAAAAACAAACCTGAAAGGGAAGAGAAGCATTTTAATTACCACCCTGTCCCCTTTCTTTAAGAAAAAAGGAAGAAACCATTCTATTCTGTTGCTATTTAATTGCAGAGAACACAAAAAGATGATCAAGTTCTATTAATTTGGAGTTAACGATAATATTCTGTATTAAGGTCGGTTAAAGTGAGTGGTTGGAAATGAAGGAAAGAAGGCGTAAAAACGGGGGAGGTGGCATCGTGCAGGGGAGGAAAAGGGAGAGACAGATAAACGGAAGACCTAGAAATTTAGGCAGAAAGATCAGATGAAATCAACCCATGGGCACTGTTTTGTGTTTCTCTCTCTCCCCCTCACCTACACATCCCCCGCGCACTCTCAGCTGTTGTGGAGAAAGCTCTGTACTGGAAGCAAACAAAGAACCTGGCTCTCTGAACTGACAAGGACACCAACTCTTCTGCAGATACAATAAGTATCCAAGTGCAAGAAATGATGTTCACATCAAATCCTTGTCAGTGCGTGTGGGCAGGAGCATGCAGGCCACAATGGGTGAAGGACCTCAGTGGCCTATCAGGAGTTGTGATGGGGCTCCTCTAGAGGGAAATCGAAATCTCACTGCAGAAAGGCTCAGCGCCCGCTGTGGAAGGGCAATACACGCCCTGCATGTGCTCCTACCTCCAGGAGGCAGGGGCCTCAGGCTCAGATTGCTGAATTATTTATTGGGGCTCTAATTTAAAAGAATGAAACCAGTTTAAAAAAAAATTAAAAGGGCAGGGTAGGCAAGGACTGGCCAAAAGAAAAGAACAGGCTGTTATTTACCAAGGACACACACACAGGTGCAGACCTGTAATGGGATCAGGGAGGCAGTGTACCAGCAAATTGAGCAAAAGTCTAACAAAGATCAAAACCAGGAGTAATTGCCGGCGGCAGGCCCCAGTCTGCACCGAGCAAGCTTCGCTGGCCTCTGTTGCTACACAACTGGCCCCGTGGACAGAACTTTGAAATGGTGGGTTAGGTGAGGCCTGTCCTGTCTCCAGTTGAGACTCATACCTTGACTTGCCCAGGTTTGAAGACTCTACTGGTTAAAAAGCCCCCAAGAGGTTTGCTTTAGTAATAGGAAAATGTCCCCGAGCTGGAATTAGCAAAGTGTCACGAACACAGGAGATTTAGCACTTGGTGGCTGGGAAATAAAGCAGGGTTCTTTGGCCCAGTGTGAGAGAAAAAGATCAAGTTAACAGCCTAGCAACTCAGCTCCCCATGGAGGAACCCAAGAAGCTATTCGACACCTGTGAGCGCCCTGCTTGGTGTGGATTTCACGAACCTCAGGGCCTTTGATTCTTGTGATTCTTGCATGGTCCTTCTTTTCAATAAGGCGAGGTGGACCAAGCTCTCAGGAGGCTGACAATAATGTGGACAGAAAGTCCCGAGGGCTTTGCGCATGCATCTGTGAGTTGGTTAACGACCGGATGCACAAAACAAAGCATCTTCCTTCCCCATCCCTTCTGTTACCTTGAACTCCAAAAAGTGGCCTCAGCCACGGTGCTGGGGCATTGCTGTGACATGATCTGAGGCAGATGTAGGGCAGGATTCTAAATGGCAAGGAGGTGCAGACAACGCCCCGTGAAGTGGTAAAACTTTTGGTGGCCACGGAAGGTGGAAGCTGTACAGCCCACCTGCAGCCCCGCGGGACGGTTATGGGAGCTGCTGCCAGGAGATCCCGACGACATAAATGCACTGGAGGAAGCCGGTGCGCGGACAGAAATTCTCAGAGAGACTAGAAGAAGGAGGGAAGCAGATCTGACAGCTTGTTGTGGCTGCAGCTTCCTTAGCAAAGATAAGATCGAGACGGGGTTTATTTAAAAAGAGACAAATCCTGATGTGTACCCAAAATGTTTGTTCTTACTGTATTTAGTCTGTTGGCAGAGCGAGGAAGAAGTTATACTTGGGTAAACACCGCTGCAAGCAGTAGCCATTGCTGGCAGAGCAAGTTCATAAGCTGGATCCTGAGAACGAACCATGAAAAGCTAGTGCAGTCTTGGCAGCGCACCCTCCGCAGGGGCCTCAGCTGTGTTTTCTTAGAAACACAGACCATCTTTGTCAACAGAGCTTTGAACACCCACTCAGCGAGGGGGGTCAGAGAGCAGAAGGTGTAACTGGCCGTCACACTCCAGTTCCTTAGAAAAGGGTCACACGGATCCTTCCCGGAAAGCTGCTCAGTGAGTTTTGCTAAACAGAACCGCAAGCCAGGCTGAAAACATGGAGCACGAATAGTCCTCAGGTAAAGCGGTCTACAGAGAAAGTGTTGGGATGGCCCCACAAAGCTACGTGGTTGCTCAGTGGAGTCACCTGGAGGGTTTGGGGCCCACCTGAGACTCCTGAAAGCTGAGTCTCTGACAAGGAGGCAGGTCCTTGGCATTGTTTCAAAAGCCTTTCACGTGGTTTCAATACAAGGCTCAGGGGAGGAAGTAGTGGTATGGAGCAGTGCTTTTGAAACTTTAATGGGCCTGCGAATCACCAGGGGATCTCCTTAACTCCAGAGTTCAATTCAGGCAGGTCAGGGGAGGGCTGGAGAGCTACATTCTAATGAGCCTCAGGTGGTGCTGACGTGCATGGGGCGGGGCTGCACTTAGGAGGCAAGAGTGCCCCGGGCTAGCTCTTCCATTGTGGGATTGCAGCGAAGGGTTCTCACCTGTAAAGCACAGCTCGCAGTCAATGATAAAGCTTGTTATCACTTTGGTTAAAAAGCCTTCCTTATCACATGTGGAAAGAGGATAGGAGTAAGCGATCAGATCAGATGAGCAGAAACAGCAAAAACAATTTCGGTTATATTTTACTTACTTCAACTGATGCATCAGTAAACAAAATGTGGTATAGCCCTACAATGGACTATTATTCAGCCATAAAAAGGAATAAAATTCTGATGCATACTACAACATGCATAAACCGGGAAAATAGTGTGCTAAGTAAAAGTCACTAAAGACCACATATCATATAATTCCATTTACATGAAATATCCAGAATAGGCATATTTATACAGACAGAAAGTAGATTAGTGGTTGCTTAGGAGGGATGGCAGAATAAAGGAATGATATCTAATGGGTATAGGAACTTTTTCTGAGGTTGTGGAAATGTTCTAAAATTGACTGTACTAAAAAACAATGGACTGGTACACATTTTTAAATGGGTGAATTGTATGATATGTGAACTATATCTCAATATAGCTGTTAAAAATTCCTGGAAGGTGGTCTCTGCGGCGCATATAAACAGCCAAACATTTTAAAGAAAATATTCTTTATGTGTTATATACAAATATACATTATATTCTTTAATACAATCTTCAGGTATTATATAGGTATATGTGATGTGTAGAATTATAATATAAAATACAAAGATTACATAGAGATTTGTAGGGGCAACACTATGTTATTTTTAAGGCAGACAACCTAACAGGAAAATAAACAGAGGACATGCACAGACAGTTCAGAGCAGAGGAAATGGGAAGAGCCGATGCACACATAGAAATAGGCCAAACCTGTTTGGAAATCAGCAAAATAAACACTCAAATATCAAGGAAATGCCATTTTAGACCCATCAGATTGGCAAAAAAAACCCCACACAAACCCTCCATAAACTAGTATGATGCTATTAAGTGATGGAAAATGTGGAGAACGAGAGTTCTCCTGTTACACCGGTGGGAGAGTAGCCTGGTCCTAAGTCTTTGGAAAGCAATTTAGCAACATTTCAATAGATGTGGTGTGTATGACTTGCTAGCATGTACATGTGAGGAGGTCTCATCCATGTGTATAGGAGGCACACATAGGAATATTTTCCATTATTTTCTGTTAGTAAAAATCTTCAACCTATATGCCATCAATAGGGAAACAGGCAACTCTTTGGGGTTTATTTATATAATGGAAAATTAGACAGCAGTTAAAAATAAATAAATTTGAGCTACTAAATATATATATATTTAAATGATTCCTATTACTTCCTGGAAATGAGACTAAAGAGAGCAAAGATCAGGAGGAAGTCACATCGGCAAATATGTATATATATTTCTGGGACTGGTGGCACCGTCACTTCTGCCACATTGCATTGGCTAAGTGAGTCACAAGGCCAAGCCTTGATCCCAGGGGCAAGAGACCGACTGTAAAGTCTCTTAGCTAAGGACGTCCTTTGGGGAGGGGCGAAGAACTGGGCCATCACGGGACTCCCCCACATCGCCGTGTCTTTGTCATTGACACCTCATCATTGCTTCAGGAACCCCTGGAAGGGCGCGGCCCCTCGCTGTCAGGCCTCAGCTGGGCACCAGGCACATGCAGGTATCTGCAGAACCGCCTGGCTCAGGGAGATGCTCTAGCTGGGAAGACGAGGCACGTGCACAGGAAGATCGGCACCATTCGACGGGAAGGGAGAAAGGTAGGCATTGGAGGCCACTCTGGTAAGCGGAGGGGGCATAGAGAAAGCGATGTGGTAGCCAGGCCTCTGGGCCTTTGTCGAGCGGGACTAATGCCACCTGCCTTGGCAATGACATGTTATGGGAAAGAGTCCGGCACATAGTAGCCTCTCAGTAAATATTAATAAGCTAGAGATTTAGTTCTCACCCTGACCTCCCTCCACACCCCACACACTCTCAGCCTCTGCCACGCTGTCCTTTCCTCTCTCACTCACCAGGCCTGTCACTGTGGCATGGCTTTGCCATGTGCTGTTCCCTTCACTTGGAAAACTTCTCCCTCCCCTATTTACTTCTACTGCATCCTGGTTCAAGGTGTGCTTCCTCAGGGAAGCCCTCCCTGACTTCCCTGGCTAGGTCAATGCCATGGTTACAAACTCGCTTAGCACATTATATGCCCTCCATAAGTATCAGGTGAATCAACAGGGTCGGTTGCGTTACCTTTGTGCAGTGCTGCCCTCAGGTGACTCCTCTGGGCATTGCAACAATTACTTTTTAAACAGGCCATGGCTTCCATGGTTTTGTGAGGGCAGAAGCAAATGAGTACCGCCCAACAGGTGCATGACAAGGTGTTCAGCATCACTAGTCATCAATGAGCTATCACTTCACACCTGTTAGGTTGGCCATTACCAAAAAGTCAATCGGTAACAAGTGTCTGCAAGGATGTGGAGAAAAGGGAGCCCTTGTGCTCTGTTGGTGGGAATGTAAAGGGGGACGGCTGCTATGAAAAACAGCATGGAGGTCCTTCAAAAAATTAAAACGAGGACTACCATAGGATCCGGGAATCTCACTGCTGTGTCGATTCAGAGGAAATGAAATCAGTATCTCAAAAAAATATCTGCACTCCCAGGTTCATTGCAGCATTATTTGCAAAGCCAAGGTTTGGAAACCTATGCATCTGCCAATGAATGAATAAATGGACAAATAAAATGTATTTTATTTCCTCTCACAATAAACTCATAATAGAAGGGAAAAAAAGGAAATCCTGCCATTTGTGAAAATGTGAATGAGCCTGGAGGACATTGTGCTAAGTGAAATAAGCCGGAGAGAGAAGGACAAATACTATGTGATCTTGTAATGGGGTGCAACCAAGAGGGGGGCCCCCAAAGAGGGATTTGTAATGGGGTCCAGAAGAGCTTGGAGATAATTGGCTCCACACCAAAGGACCACACCTGCCCTGAATGCTTGCAGCTGTGGCCAATTGTGGCAGGAGCCGGAAATGAGGCTCTGGGATTTAAATCCAGGCGGGGCAGCCATATGGTGTCTCTTTTTGGGACCACATGGTTTTGGTGAGTGGAGACCATTCAACTTGAGTGAGAGTCAGGACCTCTGTGGCTTTGGAAGTGCTCCTTTTTGCCACGTGGATGGTGCCGGGAGCCTGCGTGAGATACGGTACCCCAGATGGGGCAGAGGGAGAGGGAAGCACTGTGTGTGTTTATGCATATTCTAAAGAACTTTAGTCTGTACAACTTCCAAATAAATAATAATTCCTTTCCTTTTACATCTTTCCTCTGGCAGTGGGCAAAGCGAACCTGGTAAGGGGGGGAACCCCTGGGGGAAAAAAGGGGGTCTTTCATATTGTTCAGCCCCCCTTCCCCTCTGTTCTGTAACAATCTCATTTATACCTGGAATCTAAACAAGGTGAACTGATAGAGTCGGAGAGTAGAAGACTGACAGCCAGGGGCGGGGCTGGGGGCGGGGCTGGGGCTGAGGGTGGGGAATGGAAAGATGTTGGTCAAAAGATACAAACTCTTGGTTGTAAGTTCTCAGGCCTGACGTACATCCTGGTGACTCTGGTTAATAACACTGTATTGTATCGTGACATCTGCTAGAAGAATAGATCTTGAGGGTTCTTACCACCACTACTACAACAAAAAGGTGAATATGAGTGACGAACGGCTTGTGATAGTCACTTCACAATGTAGGCATGTATCACCATCGCGTTTACATCTTCAGTCTATGCAGTTTTAATGTGTCAATTATGCCTCAGTAAAGCTGGAAAGAACACGAGAACAGGGCCCTAAGTGAGTAAATCCTGAGGAATAAGTGCGAGATTTATAAATCCCCCTGCCCCCAAAGCGCAATGGGAGCTTCTGTCTGGACCTTACCCTGGACACTCAGTCTTCCCTTCTGCAGTGGGCCCTTCCCTTTAGGTCCACACGTCCCCTTCCCTCACAGGCGCCTCCTGCACTCTGCTCTGGCTTCATGACTGTCTCACCCAGACAACATCTTAGTGCCTCATCCCTTTCTGACCTGTGGACCAGACTGTTCTCTTGCCTCTGGACAGCTCCCTTTGAGGGGAATGAGCAATTCAAACCAAGTATGAATGTCCTTTTCTCCCTGGGTACTTTCCATCTTGAAGTTCCCTAATGTGTTCAGGGAACTGTGAAAAGCAAATTGCTTGTTTTCTGACTTCTCTTAAAACCTGATACTATTTATAGATAAGAAAACTGAAGCCTCAAGAGTTTAAGTAACTTGCCCCAAGTCACACAGGTTTAACATTTGAATCCCCACCTGATTCCAAAATCCTGAAACTGAGTGTGAACTCATTTTAAGAGGCCAGAAGTTTTTGCAACTTGAGGGCAAGAAACTCTCTTTAAGAAAAAGAATGTGGCCACCCTGGCTGGTGTGGCTCAGTGGATGGAGCACCGGCCTGTGAACCAAATGGGTTGCCAGTTCGATTCCCAGTCAGAGCACGTGCCTGGCTTTCTGGCCAGATCCCCAGATGGGGGCATGGGATAGGCAACCTACTGATGTTTCTCTCTTTTTCTCTCTCTCTCTCTGTCTCACTCCCTTCCCCTCTCTCTAAAAATAAATTAATAAAATCTTTTTTAAAAACAGAAAGAGAAAGGAAGGAAGAAAGAAAGAGGAAGGAAGGAAGGATGGAAGGAAGGAAGGAAGGAAGGAAGGAAAAGAATATGGCCTTAACTGGGTATCTCAGTTGCTTAGAGCATAATCCTGATATACCAAGGTTGCTGGTCAGGGCACATACAAGAATCAACCAATGAATGCATAAATAAGGTGAACAACAAATTTATGTCTCTCTCACTCTCAAATCAAGAAATAAAAATTTTAAAGAAAGAGTATGAATTGAAGAAAACAAAGGTAGGTACAAGGCCTTAGAAGGCACTTGTATAAGCAGGGGTCTTGAAGCTTAAATTTTTTTAGCTTCACGGCAAAATGGCCTCTAAGTGAAAACTCGGAGATAGACATATCTATCTCCAAAGACAATGAACAGGGAAACCGGAGGGAAAATTAGGATGTGTAGAGGTTTTTATTTTCAATGTCTATCACCCTATTTGCTGAAACATTTTTTTAAAAAGATTTTATTTATGTATTTTTAGACAGAAGGGAAGAGAGGGAGAGAGAAACATCAGTGTGTGGTTGCCTCTCACACACCCCCTGTCACTGGGGACGTGGCCTGCAACCCAGGCATGTCCCTGACTGGGAATTGAACCAGCGACTCTTTGGTTTGCAGGCCAGTGCTCAGTCCAGAGCCACACCAGCCAGGGCTGAAACTTCTTTAAAGCATGAAGTTTCCCTCCTTGAGAAGTCGTATTTCCCAGGGACGTTCCTGCAGTCTCTCCTGAGAGCAAAGAGAAAGCAGCAGGCCGTGTTGTTTCTGTCAGAATGTCTGCCACAATGAGAGGGAGAAGACAGAAACTTAGCGAAGACAGACAAGAACGGGTGCCCAACATCAAGGGAGGGGAAAAGATGCAGAAGTTACAAAGCCCAATCAGACGTCTAAGTAGGAGGGCAGAGTGAGAGTCAATCTGACGGAGGGCAGAGTGAGAGTAAAATCGCTGTACATCAAAATTTGTGGTCGGTGTTGAATTAAAAAGTCAAAATAAAACCTAGACTCTTGACAACTGCCAAGCAAAAACTCAGCTTAGTACAGAAGAAACACGTGACCTAAAAACTTGACCAAAAAGTCACAGTAAGAATGATGTCATTTCTTTTTTTTTTTTTTAAAGACTTTATTTATTTTTAGAGAGAGGGGACAGGGGAGAGAAAGAGAGGGAGAGAAACATCAGTGTGTGGTTGCCTCTCACGTGGCCCTCACTGGGGACCTGGCCCGCAGCCCAGGCATGTGCCCTGACGGGGAATCAAACCGGGACCCTTGGGTTCCCAGCCCGAGCTCAATCCACTGAACCACACCAGCAAGGGCAGAATGATGTCATTTCTTAGCAGGCTGCCAACTGCCTAAGAAAAAGTCATTCCCAAAGAGTGACCCCTAGTGGACAGGAGGGTCACAGGTCACTGGAACCTGGAATTTCTTCAGACAAGCATCTTACCCCGACCCACGTCAGCTTGTGTTTTTGTAAGAGCCATGTGGGGCTTTGCTTAAACGGTGATTTTATAGTGTTGTTGTAGTCTTTTCTTATTATCATATTATGAATGTTTCTTGTTTCAACACTCCTGGTAAACTTCTCCCTTACGTGACCCGTTTGTGTGCCTCTGTGAACTTTCAGCACCTCCACCGATTACAGCTGTTAGTAAGATGGCTGCTTTAACAAAATTGTGGAATTGTTAGGACAGTCTTCTAAATTCTTGATAGATGGAAAGTGCACACTTCTTGAATTTATTGGTTCGATTTGGGTCTCTGATTATTTTAAAGGAATCCCTACCCTAATAGAGGTTATAGAAGGAATTAGGAAATAAATTGAGGTCAGAAGTGTACATTGCAGCCACCTTTTGAAGGTTAATTTTGCAGTGTCTGTTAAAATATAAAACACAAAACATACTTATTTGTGATTGAGCATATCCACTAGTAGGATTTTATCTTCTAGATTTACTCATAAGTGAGCAAATACATGTGTAATTTTTACTAATGTTTACTTTAGCAATTATTTTAATAAGAGAAATACAGAAAACAACCAGAGAGAAATGACCTATTATATCTGACATGAGTTCCAGAAGATAGGAAGAGACAATTTTTGAAAAAATAAAGGCTGAAATTTGTTCAGAATTAATTGTATGCAATCAATTTTATATTATTTTCTTAAAATATTTCCATTAAAATTTGCCAGATAGTCTTGATAACTTTTTATGACTATATATAAAGTCACTAGCAAACAATTATTTTTGAGGAAGTTGTAGGAAAATCTATGAGCATCATTTTCTACTAATTTGCTGAGGGTATGACTGAGTTGTTACTGAAGCAAGCCTTGTTACCCTTGGCTGGGGTGGGGGTGTAGCAATGTGGCAAGACGTGGGTTCTAGCCCCTCCCTCACCATTTTAGTATCCCTTTTGTCACTTAGTCAAGTCAGCTGACTCCTCTTTGAAGGTCATTTTCCTCAGTGCTAAGTGGGAATAATATCTGTGCTGTCTAGCTCATAGGATTACTGTGAAGGTCAGTGAAAAGCAGGAAATCAACACATGGAAGGAGAAAAACTATGATAGATATCAATAGCTACTGTGGCAGAGATAGTGCTGTGTGCTTTTCTGAGATACACAGCTAAACTACATTTCCCAGCCTCCCCAGCAGGTCTTCCGGGTGATATGGGAAAGAAAAAACACCCTTCCAAGGATTATGTTCTGTTTGATTCTTCCCTTTTCCCCTGTGTGCGGAGTGGATATCAATTTCCAGGATGACCTGGAGCTGTATGTTGGCCCTGGTAGAGCATCTGGGAGCCTGGATTCCTATGCGCCTCTATGAAGAAAGCACCCCGCCCCCCAACACCACCTCCAGGGCACACACTGGACTACAGTAGCTATAAAAGTTGCTATATCACACCACTGAGATTTAATGTTATTTGTTACAGCAGCTAGCTAGCATAACTTAACCTGAGTCATTGCTAAAAAGATGTTTGAGGAGTTAAGGACGAGAGATGGAACTTGCAAAAATACCAAGAGATTTGGGAGGATTTACCAATTAGAGCAGCATGTACAGCACTGTGTCTGTTTGGGCAGCCCTTGTTTGGACGTAGGAGGCTGTGCTGGAATGTGGGTGGGCACCCCTGTGGGTGTCTGTCCATTCTTTTCCTCTCCAGGACCAAATGGTTAAGTCCAGACTTCGTGTATATAATTGTCCTACCTTCTCTAGAATTAATGCCAGCAAGGTCCCTGATTTAGAACATGTGCTTTTTAAACACTGGGGTGTCCTCAAGATGTCTTCAACGTGTCAAAAGCTTCTGATTGGAAATGTTAGATTTTAGGGAAGTCCACACACCAGCTGTCATGGCTGGAAACCATGTCTAGCTGAAGTCTAAAGGAGTGGTTCTTTAGCTCCCCTTCCCAAACTAAGGAATGAAACATCTCTGCATTTCACACAATGAGAGTGAAGCGGAGCCATTGGAAAAGTAGCTTGTCGTGCAACTTATTGCACCGTGTAATTTGTCAATTTGGTTGGCTAACAAAAGATGAGATAAACAAGTGTCGGCAAAGACGTGGATGAAAGGGAACCCTGTGCACGGTTGGTGGGAACGTAAAGTAGCTCAGTTACCTGAAAAGCAGCATGGACGCTTCCCCCAAAATGAAAACACAGCCACCATGTGATCCAGCAATCCCATTTCTGGGTGTACATCCAAAGGAAATGAAATAAGTATCGTGAAGAGATATCCGCACCCCCATGTTCACGACAGCCTTACACACCATAGCCAAGACATGGAAACACCCCATGTGTCTGTCGATGAATGGATGGGTAAAATGTGGTCTATCTATACACAATGGACTATTACTCCGCCATAAAAAGGAAATCCCGCCATAGGTGACAACATGGCTGAAACTGGAGGACATTATGCTAAGTGAGATAAGCCAGACAGAGATAAACACCGAGAGCTCACTTGCATGTGGAACCCAAACAAGGTGAGCCCGTAGGAGCAGAGAGAACGGTGGGGGAAATGGAGGGATGTCGGTCGGAAGTGTGGTTCTTTCTTCTGGAACTCCTGCCAGAGGCACCCCGAGTCTTCTGATCCGAGCCTCCGCTTCTGAAGTTCTCAAATATTTTCTTTGTTGTTTTCTGTTAATATATTCAGATCTATTTTCCAGTTTGCTAATTTCATCCCCAGCTCTGTCAAATATGTTCTTTAATCTGCCCAACGACATAATTGAAATTATATTCATTTCTAGATATTCTAACAGGCTTGTTTATCAGTCTGTCTGGTTGGTTGGTTGTTTTTCCATAGCGATTTCTCCTTAATACTTTAATACCTTAATACTTAATACTTTTGTCGTTATTTTTAAAAATTACCTTTCAAGGCATCTATCATATTGCTCCATTAATGATCTGAATTACCTAGGCACTTACTTCTTCTGTTTTAAAAATTCTATTTTCTTTCACCCATAATGAGTTTGTCATTATTAATTTTAAGTGCATGTTTGGTGGGACCTTATTCACGGGAAGTCTGCAGCCTGCACCAGCGTGGGTTACTGCCGTGTTCTTGTGTTTGCGCCTGCTAGCAGTGTCCTGGGCTTACTGGCCCAAGTTCCAGTTTCGATGCTACCTTTTTGCTCGTGGTTTCCTGGCTATAAAAATTCAAGCCCAAAGCCCGTGTGTGGGGCTGGACTCATGATTACATATTTTCAGAGGAGACGTGTTTCTCTGCCTGGAGTCCAGCTTCCTTGTCTCTGCCTATGTGTGGGTTTCCTTGTGCCATTTTGTCCCCGAGAGCGTAGCCCTTGGAAGGCCCAGGTCCCGCGTGATCAGCACAGCCTGAGCCGTCAGACAGCAGAGAATTCCCACCTCCCGCACTGGCCACCATGGAGATTGTGGCTTCACTGCTCCGGCTGTCACGCCCCTATTTGTTTTGGGCTCCTGGGGATTTCACTCAATTTTTTGGGTGGAGAATAGCCCTGCATATGAAAAGACACTGGTTATATTTTCCTGGCTTTTCTAAGTATTTGGGGTGGGGCCAGGGTGGATTTCAAGTTCATGAGTCCACTGGCTGGCTGGAACTGGAAGGCCTCCACCCTACAAGGGCATGTTTTTGCCGGTGGCCCCGACATTACTCACGGTGGCGAGACATGGAAACAACCCGAGGTCCTTCGGGAGATGATTGGATAAGAAAGAATATGTGGTACGTGTCTGCAGTGGAATACCTACTCAGCCACGAGAAAAGACGAGACACTGCCATTTGCAACAACAGGGATGGATCCTAGACTGGCCTGCTAAGTGAATTAAGTCGGACGGGAAAGGACAAGAACCGCATGATTTCACTCCTATATGGGGTATAAAACTGAAAGCAACAAATGAACAAAATAAACAAGCAAAACTCAGACACGGACAACGGTACCGTGGTTACTGGGGGTGGGGGGAGAGGGGTTGGGTGAGGTTGGGAAAGCTAAGGGGGGTCAAATATGTGGTGATGGAAGGAGAATGGACTTTGGGTGGTGAGCACACAATGCAAAGCACAGAGGACGTCCTATAGAATGTACACCTGAAATTCATATAATCCTACCACCCAGGGCCACTGCAGTGAGCAGCGGGAAGAAACACAGACAAATGGAAACAGACATTTGAAGACCAGAATGAGAGATGAAGCCTTTCTTTTAAAAATTGCCTTTTTATTATTGTTAATGCAGTACAATTCAGGGGGAAAACAGAGCTGACCTAAAATACAGTTAGGAACTGATTTTTTTAAAAAGATCAGATCAGTAGCACAGGTTTGGGGGGTTAGATGTTTATTAAACCAAGCTTTTAAATGACACCCACCTATAGTCTGTAAACAAATACAGTACTTGTGTAAGTGAAAGGCTCTTAGATCAAAATTAATGGAAAAACTGCAGAACCCTTTGTACCCTGCTGCCGCACCACTCCTTGGGCCAATGCAACGGGGCCTTGTCAGAGCTAAACAGTTTAATAAAAACCAGGAGTGTAGCTCAGCTCCACCTGCTACCACGGATTTCAAGACAGGTAACTGTTCCGCATTGTAGTGGATCGGGTTACAGCAAGGCACCAGTGCAGTTTTTCCATTCACAGATTGCTGAAAGAGTACAAACTGAGTTCTCTTCTGGATGTCTCCCTCTATTGCTATCCTTAGTAATATGATAGACCACAGGTGGTTACAAAAATAGATAACTCATAGAGTAATAAATATCTACCGGTAGCAGAGCACACACTTATAAAATTTGCCTTTTTCCATGATGTGCAGAATATAAGTATGTTCAAGAGGTACAGTCAGCAGACTTCAGAGTGGTAAGAGCATTTGTAAAGAAAAAACACTCAAGTCCAAGCCCCGATCAGGAAGCTGAGTGCAGATGAGAACATACAAGGGACAGAATGCCTCACACCTCTGATTACCTTACTTAATAGACACCACGATGTGAAGCTTACAGTCCTTTATGTGTCTTAAAAGTGACACTTTGTTACCTACGTACAAACTTTAAAAAGGATTAATCATGAGACAAGCAAAAATTGATTAACTTAACGGTGGCACTAAAATCAATGAAACTTGGAGCATTTTGTGTGCTGCATATACTTCTGTGGGTGGGGCTTTATAATGCCCCCGAAACATTTTGGATAGAGTTTTAAAAATTCCCATAAAATCTATTCTACAGTCATTTCAGATATCGGGAAAAGACGTCCCAAACTGGAAAATAAAAAAGGTCCAAATCTCAGAAAGTGATGGAAAATCCACGAACATATCAGTGGCATCCATACCCGCTCACCAAGTGCCAAGGAAACTGTAACGCAGCCCTGACACCAGTTTCACTGAAGCAGAGGCAGTTGCTCCCATTCTTTGTCTAAACTAAAAGCACTTACTCCCCATAGTGTGCGTTTCAGCGAGGCTGTTTGTGGGCGTCACCCTAAAGCTTCACCAAAGCTTCACGGCACACCTGAACTGCAAAGCTGAGAACTAACCCGACCGCAGGTGCTCACGCACCCCGATGTCGTACAGGGAGTGAAGGGTACGTGTGAGTTATCCTAAGGCGAGAACAGCGTTCCCTGGACACTTGGGCAGGTTTCCTTGCTGAAAAAAAATCTCCATAATCTAATGGATTTGGAACTGGCGAGGGTAAAAAAGCAGGTCCCATTGACACACTAACACACATGCTACACCATCAAGATTCAGCTCTCCCCAAACTCACCTGACCTTGCCAGGGAACACCCAGAGCCGCCCACCCCTGGATCCCAGGACACGCGTTTCCTATGGAACACGGTTTGAGAAATGTCATTCTAAAGGACATTTTCTGAAGCAGCACTTCGAAAACCGTGGTGAACGCCAGAAGCACCTGGAAGGTGTGTCGAAGCACAGATACCACACCCCACTTCGCAGGTCCGTGGCGGGACCTGGGGACCTGCACTGGATGGAGCGATGAACACACTCTGAGTCTGGATCAGCAATGTTCAACCGTGTGCCACAAGAATTTTCAAAAACATGCAATACCTGACTATACCCATTTTTGGGGAGTCAAATCACCAAAAAATGTTTTTTGGTATGCCGCAGAATTTTAGTCATTTGTTTATGTGCGCATGAGATGAAAAAGGTTGAAAATTGCTGGTCTAGATGGCCCCGCGCACAAACCTCAGCAGCAGGAAGCCCTCTCGTGGCCTCAGGAAAGGTTGCCTGTGGCCACTGGCCACAGCCAATCAGTTGGAGGCCAAACCAGCCTGGTGACACATGAGAAAGTCTCAGGGCACCTTGGTGGAGTGGGGGAGCACTGGACTTTGGACTCCTGGTTCTGCCCCCCCTTACCCGATCAATGCCCAGGCACAGAGACAGCACCCTCAGAGAGGAACAACAGCGCCCCCTTCAGAGGGCCCGCGCGGCGTGAAGGGAACGCCTGCCCAGAATGCTGTCTGCCACACAGCATCCTACGCGTGTTCGTCTGCACGAGGTGCCAGTCGCAGCAGGGAAATCCCAGATGAGATTTCTGGCTTCCGCCACTGCTGAGCCTTTGTGAAAGCACATTCTAGCAGCTAATGAAGAGCAAAGAGGCTAAAAATGCAGAAAATTGCAGTGAGAAGAAGATACCTAGTGGATTACCTAATTAAAAATACCTGATTGTTTAAAAAAAAAGTTAACTCACAATCAAAGTCGTTAATTATGCTGGCTTGGAAAGAATGTTTAAAAGTTAGTCTGTTGATCTTTGAACACACTCGCTCTTCCATTCTACCACGTTATTAATGCTGGTTAAATTTTAACATCCAGATAATGAGGAAAAAAAAATCCCTTCACTCAAGGACAAATGAATTAGGTCTAAGAAATTTAGTGGAGATAGTCCCAATCTTATGAGCTACCACAGTGGGAAAGTTTCAAAGTAATTTTTAAAAAGGACTTTTAATTTTGGTTCATAGAAATATCCACAGAATGAGGAGTGAACACACGGGTTCACATATGTGCATCTAGTGTTGCTCAGTACGTCTTAGCCAATGATCTGCTTCTCAAAATTTAAAGACGAACCTGTAAAAATTCATACACCTCCATGATGGGGTCACAGGCAAGCAAACATCTGGTTGCCAAGTCCCAGTTTCCATCCGAACCCGAAAGTTGGCTCGGAAAGGCGGGATTCTGCCCGGCGTGCTGCGCGATCCTTTTTATTTATTTGTGCTCTGGATGGCTCTGCAGGCAAGACAGCATCTCCTGCACGGGCCTGCCTTCGTAGCAGATCTGATACACCGCGGTGAACAGCGGAAACCTGGGTGGGGGAAGTGGGAAAAGACAAGTCAAGCCATCTGGTTCACTTCGTACGACAAATTCAGATTTCCGGACATAACAGACTGCATGTCAGGGGCTACTTGTGACCACACCCATGCTTCATTATTTGGTCTGCAGAGCGCCACTGCACTGCTGGCGGCAGCATCCTGGTACAACCTGCTCTGTCCTCAGCCTAACTGGAGGGCAGTGTCTACAAACGAGTTGGGGTAAACACACAGACAGGGTCATCTATGGTCATTCGCATGAGGAGTTGGGACTCAGGCTCTTGGTCAAATCTAGAATGAGTCCAAGTTTCTGTCACTATTTTACTTTATTATTTTTTAACCCTTACCCAGGAACATTTTTTTATTATTGATTTTAGAGAAAGAAGATGGGAGAAAAGAAGGAGAGAAATATCGATACGAGAGGGAAATGTCGCTAAGTTGCATCTCGTTCACGCCCCGGCCAGGGATCGAACCCGCAACCTAGGCATGTGCCTTGACAGGGAATCGAAACCGCAGCTGAACTCACGACCTTTGGGTGTACAGGATGACACTCCAACCAACTGAGCCACCTGGCCAGGGCTTCTGTCACTATTTTAAAAGACAGGAGAATACATTTTAAGTTGCAAGGAGGTAGTGCTCTGTCTTCTCCAGAAAGGATGAAGACGAGGCTGCCCACACATCACCATAAATAAGTCAGCCTGGAATGCTCCCGCGGGAATCAGCGTGGGGCCCACAATTAGCAGAGCACAGTCTCATGTCAGAAGCTGGATGTATTTTGCCTTTTCTTTTCAGATGTGAACACGTATAAATGAAAATTTCAAATGGAAGAGGGTGTGAAGGTGTGGGTTAATAACCCACTGTAAGGAAACATAACATTATCCCAGGTACAGCTGGCACAGCAAGAACTATGGCAGGGATCACCAAGGAAATAAAGTTAATTTCAATCAGGCTTTTACACACACGCAGCCCAAAGCGAGCTTGACTGGATCAAGAGTCTTAGAGGCCATCCTGAAAATTATCTAGTCACAATCCTGTAATGACAGCTTAGGTTGTGTGTCTTTATGACAGCCTGCCATTGTGGGGTTTTAAAGGTTCAGAATGTGTCGCTATCCTCTGGAGTCCGGTAGACTTCATCAAATCTGACTCTGCAGCCTATTAGCCCTGGGGAAGTCTCACAATCTCTCTGGCACGCCGGGGGGTGTGCAATGAAGAACAGCTTATGAATGCAGCCCCAGATGGCCACGGGGCCCTGGGCTGTAAGCTCTGGGAGGACAGGGCCAAAGTCTGTTTGTTCGCCTTTGCTTCCTGGGGCCTGACATGGCGCACAGCAAGGGGCAGGTGCTCAGCGTGTATCTGCTGAATGAATTCTTGTGAATGGGAGCCGGAGCCTGGCGATTCTGGCCCTTTCTATTGTATTTCTATGGCTTCGTTTATGTTCCTAGGATGAGAGTGACTTGTATATGTTCCCAAAGCAGGATGGCAGGTGGTAAGTGGCTACCCGAAGCCATTCCCAACTCCCTTCTCCTTACTGAGGTTGGAAGTAGACTAATGCTCACTTTCTCAGCCTTTCTTCCTCCTAAAACTAGCAAAGTAAGCAAATTCTAGCCACCAAGACATATACCTCTGTTGAGGGTTTCTGGGGAAGATATTTCTGTCCTTGATAGGCACTGGAGAAAAAATCTGCTCCCCTAGACTTCTCTTGCAGCTGAGTGCAATTGTGGGAGTTTGTGATGCTTGGAGCTCCTGCAGCCATCTTGAGGCTTTGAGAGAAGGACAACGGGATGACTGAGATTCTATGAGTAAATCAGAGGCACTGAGCCAACACCAATACTGTCCACTTCCAGACTCTTTGTTATGTGAGAAAAATCACCCTAATGTTCAACGCATTTTTAACTGAGTGTTGCTCTTGCAGCCCAAAGCACTCCCAACTTTCACAACCAGCATTTCCAAAATGCATTCAGTTGATGGGATGCTTAGAGATATGGAGTGTAAGGACTCCTGAGTCCAGAGCCAACACTCAACCACTGGCTCTACTGCCCATCCAAATGCAATTTTCTATGATGCAAAATGCTACAAGGCCAATTAGATCAGTTTGGGGAACACTCTAAATAAGGTGAGAGGTGAAAGGAGGACCGAGGGCAAAATTTCATAGAAAAATATTGACATAAACCCATCAGGAAGCAATCCCACCAATGGATACTGAGGAGTCATGATGTGTTCAGCGTCATCTACGTGTGGGAATGTGTAGTGTTGTAAATAGGGCCTCAGCCCTCAAGGAGCTTCCAACGTGGTTAGGAGCTAACTCGTGGCCCTCATACAATGAAGTCCCACCCCGTAGTGCCTGGACTGTGACTGTACTTGAAGGCAGGGCCCTTAGGGAGGTAATTAAGTTAGAAGGGCTCCTCAGAGTGGGCCCTAAACTAGTATGGCGGGGGTCCTTAAACAACAACCTTGCCGACACCTTGACCTTAGACTCCCAGCCCCAGAGCTGTGAGAGACACGTTTCCGCCGTGCAAGCCACCCAGTCTGTGGTGTTTGTCACAGCGGCCCGAGCCAACTAACACAGATACCTTATGCTCGCACACAAAGACGCGTGGACAAGGGAGTCTGATAAAGCAAATTCTGTAACAGCAGAAGAACGCAGACAACTTCACTATCTGTCAGGAGATGGGTTCTCCCCTACAGTGGAATGTTCCACAGCCATCAAGTCTCTAGATACAGGCATCAAATGGTCTTCGAAGTGTATTCTGAAGGAGAAATAAAGAAGAAAAGCGGGGAGGCCCGTCCCACCCCACCGTGACAGGGCCGCTGGAAGGGCACACCGACCCGAGAGCGCTGCTGTGCTACGGCAGCAGTACTGCCTAACCCAGGAGCCAGGTTTGTCCAAATTTGGCCTGCGGCCTGGTTTTGTATCACTTGCAAGCTAAGAGTGATTTTTACATTTTAAAGTTCTGTAAAAGAAAAAGAAGGTGGGAGGGGGAGCAGCCTGGGGTGAGGTACTGTGTGCTGTGCCTCACGTGGGTGGCGCATGTGGGCCAA
Organism: Micronycteris hirsuta; assembly: GCA_004026765.1. Lineage (NCBI taxonomy): Eukaryota > Metazoa > Chordata > Mammalia > Chiroptera > Phyllostomidae > Micronycteris > Micronycteris hirsuta. The sequence continues at coordinate 37,619 of PVJI01016075.1, forward strand.
GCGTGTGAGTGGACACGTGGATGTGAGCACACGGTGGGGGTGTAAGGCAAGCACGTGTCCCCCCCGTGCCTCCCTCCCTGCCTACACATTGATCCCATTTGATTGGCCCCTGTGGGGCTGAACCAAGATGAAAAGCTCCCATCCTACAAAGAAGACCCTCTTTGGGGTGCTGTGCAGTGAAAAAAAGAAAAAACAAAAGAATATACAACAGGGAACTATATTTGGCCTACAAGGACTAAATAGTTATTATGTGGTTCTTTATAGGAAAAGTTCGCTAACTGCTGGCGTAAACAGTAAGCTCAAAGCAGGGGAAGTTGTTTGTGGTTGGAGGCTATGAAAGAAGGCTTCTCTGAAGACAGACCTGCCTTCAGGGTGATGCGGGCCAAGGTGCATGTCAAAAAGGGAGTCGGGCAGGCCAAACAGCAGGGCAGGTGGATGGATATGGGACAGACTGGTGTACACGGGGCAGGTGGATGTACATTGGACAGGCTGGTGTACACGGGGCAGGTGGTGTACACAGGGCAGGCGGATGTACACAGGGCAGGCGGGTGGACACAGGGCAGGTGGGTGTACACAGGGCAGGTGGATGTACACAGGGCAGGTGGATGTACACGGGGCAGTTGGGTATATACAGGGCAGGTGGATGTACATGGGACAGGTGGATGTATACAGGGCAGGTGGGTGTACACAGGTCAGGTGGGTGTACACAGGTCAGGTGGATGTACACAGGGCAGGTGGGTGTACACAGGGCAGGAAGGCGTATACGGGAGTCTGAGAAGGGGCGTCCAGGGCAGAGGGAAGCCTGTTTCACCTCAGGAAGCTGCTGTAGAGGATAATGGCACATGCTGTGAGAAAGGTAAGCAGGTACTGGTGTACCTTAGAGTGTTGCAGGTTCAGTTCCCGACCATTGCAATAAAGCAAGTATCGCAAAACAGCAAGTAAAGAAATCTTTTTCTGAATGGAGGGTCCTGCCTTCCATTTGTGAAAAGGCACCATCTGTGAGATGTGACAACGACGTATGTCTGGACTGGACGGAGAGGGGCTGCCTCGAATGCCAACCCCAGAACTGCAGACCGCAGGAGGCCTCTGCACTTGACCACTCAAGGGAGGAGGGCCCCTGGCAACCATCTGGTCTACCCGTTTGATTCTGGGGCTAAAGAGACAGGGGCACAGAGCAGCTAAACCTATGACCTACGTATGACCGCACAGCTAGTAAGGCACAAGGTGGCCTTGAAGGCTGCCCTCTGCTCACTGCTCTTTCCATTGTAGCGGGGAGGGAGGGACAAAGGAAACAGAGGAGGACCAGGGCAGTGACGGCAGGAATGAAAAAAGGAAACAAATCAAAGCAGGAGGTGGCACAAAGGGAGAACAGTAGGACTGGGCTCTGCCTGTGTAGGCGCAGGGGCGGGGGAGTCCCGCCAGGCTCTACAGTCTGGCCTGGGAGAAGCGGGGTGGGGGTGGGGGGGATGGGGCTCCCTCCAGGGGCTTGTTAAACACAGGTGGAGCCCTTTCGATTTCTAATCAGAAGGAAGAAAATGGGACACGACCGAGGAGAGGCGTCTGCTCAGAGCCGTGTTTCACTTGCTCTTTAAACACCGGCAGGTCCCGATCCCAGAAGGCCGGTTCCAGGCTGTATCCTCCTCCAGTGAAACAGTGAATGCAGACAGCCAGC
>PVJI01016076.1:0-39247 GCA_004026765.1 Micronycteris hirsuta
CACACAAGCAGCTGTTCCCTCTTCCCTGTCCTCGCTGTTTGCAAACTGCCCTCACCCCCCAAGGACTGGCCAGAGAGGCGCTCTTCCTCTCCCTCCCTCCTCTCAGCACTGAGGTCACCTCCCTCTGATTCAGGCCTTTGTGGGAGGCAGGACTGCCCATTGGTTGGCAGTTCTGGCGGGAGAAGCCACCAGTTCAAGTTCGAGCTTCCACCCCCTACAGCTTCATCTCTGCCCAGCCCAGCTGGCCTCATGCATTCCAGGCCCAACATCCAACATCCAGGGTGTGTTCTGGGACCACTGGAGGAATGTTTGAAACCAGGGCCATCCTGAAAACCCAGGCTGGGGGTTTTCCTGGCCGCAGGTCAGGATGGACACAAGCTGTGAGTAGCCATGGGCCTGGGTGGGGAGGGTGCTCAGCCCCTGGGGCAAGGGGCCCCCAGGGCCACTGAACAGGGACAGCCACTGGGGAATTAACCTGGGTTGGGTTTTTTTCTCATGAGATTTAGGCTGAAAACCCAGACTCTGAAGGGCCTAATTAGGCTGATTGGGAGCCGGAGGTGGTAATATCTCTCTGGAGCTGAATATTCCCCAGAGGAGTATAAAGATTCAGGAAGTTTTCCTAACACCATAGAAATCTTGAACTCAAATTTGGGTCTGACTCATAGCGCGAGCCCCTCCCCACCACCAAGTTCAAATTCAGGCCTCTTCCCTGTGACTCTTAACAACCCTGGCCAAAAGCTTCCTGCTCTCTCCTCGTGGCCCTGCAAACACAGAGAAGGACTCTTATCCTGAGTTGGCCAGACCACCTTGGCCCACGGCAGCAAACATCTCCCCCAAAGTGAGGGTCAGTCCCAGCCCGCCCGCAGCCTGTCATAGTCCCACCAGGGCAACAGAGATGCACACGGCAAAGCTGTTGCTCTGGGTAGCTTGTCGCTTGGAGGCTGTCTCCCAGGTCGCAGTGGGACTCAGGCCTCCCTGCCCTGAGACCCTCAGGGGCTCAGATTGGAGGGTGGCACGGTTGGCTCTGTGGGTGTGTTGGGTTCCCACACTGCTTGACACACAAAACCATGCGTACGTAACCGCAGCCAGTCCTCACGTTTGGGGCCTTGAGTCCGTGCTGGCTGCTCACTTTGTTTGTTCGTTGGCTGTGCAGATAGGGGGCGTTATTCTCCAGAGTGATCCGTGCTAAGGTGGATTGGGCTTGGGCCGATGACCCGTCATGTACAGAATGGATAGTGGGTCTCTGAGAGGTCTGGTTTCCCTGCTGTGGGAAGGGAGACAGGGAGGGTGGAGATGGGCATTTCAACCAGGGATGTTTTCAGTCCTGTGCTCCTTCCACAGTGGAATGCGGGGAGATAAGGCAGCTCTTAAGGTGGTCCCTTCTCAGCAGGGGATGTCTGCCAGGCTCGGAGGGTCTTCCCACTGGACATCTGATCTCTCCCGAGCCCAGATCTGATCCTGAATGTCTGCAACTATGTCTTCTCCATTCCTCACTGGTGCTGCTCCACCTCCCCTAGTTCAGGATCTTGGTTCAGGGGCCGGGAGGAGTAGCCAGCTGGGCCTGTACCGGTCTCCTGCTCTTCCTCAGGCTCCTCACCGCTCCAATCCCCAGTGCCTTCTGTAGGGCCCTGGTGCGGCCCTAGCTTCTCAGTCTGATTGGGGAGCCACGTTCAGGGCCCAGGGCGTCTCCCCCTACTACTGCCGCTGCTCAGGGCAGGGGCTGCTCAGAGCCTAAGGCTGAACCCTATATTTATGTTTTTAGGAAAAGTTATTCTCCTAAACCACCTCCACCCTTAGTTCGCTTTTTGTTGCGTGAAGGACACAAGACTTGGGTGTCCACAGTTTCAGCTTTATTCTTTCCTGGCCCCTGGACACCGCCCGATTCACCCCACGCCATCCTTCACCCGCCCAGCTTCATTCTTCACACTCCCCAGCACTGCCGCCCCTGCCCCAGCCCGGCTATTCCCTGGGAGTGCCCACTGGGGCAGTAATGGGGAGGGGACTGAGGGGAAGCTAGTGACTGGTGGGGGCAGGTCTCCCAGAGTAGGGATACGGCCGGCAGGAGCCAGTGGGTGACGACAGAGATGAGTGTTGTGTGGTGGGCAGAGCTGGCCCAATGGTGGCGGTAACCCAAGGCCTTTTCTTTTTTAAAGATTGTATTTATTTATTTATTTTTAGAGAGAGGGGAAGGGAGAGAGAAAGAGAGGGAGAAAAACATCAACGTATGAGAGAGAGATCAGTCGGTTGCCTCTCGCACGTCCCCACCTGGGAAACCTGGCCCGTGGCCCAGGCCTGTGCCCTGACTGAGAATCAAACCAGCGACCCTTCAGTTTGCTCAGTCCACTGAGCCACACCAGCCGGGCCCTGTTTTGATTTTAACCCCTATTTGTATCTGTGGGAAGGAGGATGTGTCCTGAATTTCCCACCCCGACCCCCAGGCCTGTCCAAATGATATTATACTAAATACATCTTTATGATGTTAAAATAACAAAGGACTCTAATTGTAGTGGAGTGTTAACAATAAATATTACATGGTTTTTCCCTTTTCTTTCGTTTTCAGGAGCCCCCCTCGCACCGCTGCACACACACTCCCCCTCTCACTCAGGAAGTCACGTTCTCCCGTTCGCCGTTGCCCCTCTTTCTCGGTGTCAGGCAGAGAGCAGTGAAGGCCGGGTTGGCAGGAAGAGGGTTGGAGAGGAGGAGCCCCCTGAGGACAGGGCGGGTTGGGCAGCACCCTCCGATCTTCCAGTGCCCCTAAGTGGGCCCCGCAGGGTGAAGAGCCTGGGACTCGGGGTCTGCCTGCCTGTGAGTAGACCAGAAGCGGGGCCTGTGGCAGCAGCCTCCACTGCAGGACTTTGCGCTGTGCCTGCGTCAGGATGCGATAACATGAAAACCTACATTTACTGAGTTCACACGTGACGCTCTGTACGTTATCTCGTTCCATCCTCCAACAACCCTTTCTGCATAGCAGTCTTTGTTTTTTTAATCTTCACCTGATGATATGTTTATTGATTTTAGGAAGAAGGAGAGAGAGAAAGAGGAGAAGAAACATTGCTATAAGAGAGAAATATCTATCGGTTGCTTCCCATATGTGCCCTGACCGGGGATTGAACCCGAAACCTTTTGGTGTACAGGACGATGCTGAGCCACCGGCCAGGGCTCTGCACAGTATTTTTATCCCCATTATGTAGGTGAGGAAACAGATCTTGTAGAGTCAGGATTCTAAGCCACATCTGTTTAACTGTGATGTTCCGGGAGCCCCAGAACTGCACAGAACTCACTGAATATAAGGAGCCTCCAGTACAACTTGGTACAGAGAGGCCACGTCGGGGGTGGGTGAGATCCAGGCCAGTCCAGTGTGCTCTGTGAACCAGCCACATGAGTTGGGCCCCATCTTTTGCCTCTGGAGCCTGCTTCCTCCCCAGGCGGGTGCTCCCCCGACAGGGTTGGCAGGAGACTCAAACGGGATGGTGCATGAGAAAGTACCGAGACACGAGGTGCACTCGGAATGCAAGCCTAACCCACTGTTCCTTGGTGTCCTATCTCAAACGCAGGTGTTGACAGTAGCATCTAACTCCCTTTGTGGGGGTGAGGCTTGAAGAAGACTTAGGCTGTGCAGGGGCTGTCAGGCACCCCGTATTGCTGTTCGTTTCCACCTGGTATCTGAGTGAGATCCCCGGCCAAGAGCTGGGACCTCTGCACCGGCTCTTCCTCTACCCAGAATGCTTTTTCCATCCTGGGATTACATCTGGACTTCATTCAGGTCTCTGCTTAACTGTCACCTCCCAGGGCCTTTGCAGGACCCCACATATGTTCCTTGGTTTATCTGTGTATTATCTGCCTCCCCTAGTAGAATGGAAGTTTCATAAAGGCAGGACTTTCGCTGGCTTGTTCATCCCAGTGGCCCAGCGGCTGGCACACAGCAAAAGCTCAGTCCATGCTTGTGGAACGCACGGCTGACATCTCCCTCTGTCCCTCCACAGGCAAGGTGACCGTTCTGGCTGTCAGAGTGAGTGTGCCAGCCTGGCGGAGGGGGCAGACACAGGTGAGGGGCTCTGGGGCCTGGGCGGGCTGGGGGTGGGGACTGGAGGAGGGAGGCTGCAGGTGGGAGGGGCGCCCCTGCGCCCCGCCGGGGAGGCGGAGGAGAGAGCATTCCGATGCCTGTGGCGAGCTGCTGAGGTCCTCTCTTCCTTGGTCCGAAAGTGCTAAGCTCCTTTTGTGGGAGCTTCAGCAGGGCAGGGGGGCAAGTAGTCGGTTGCGGATCAGGGCCTCCACCCTTTTACATTAGGAAGGGCTTCCCATCTACTGGAAATTTCCACAGTAATTTGCAGAAGAAGGAAATGAGCACTTTCCTTTGGCAGAGAAATTGAAACTCTAATGGAAGATGAAGCCTAGTCAGGACAGCCAGTAACCATGGCAACAGTGGGGTGGGGTTGGGGGTCTCACCCACAGCTCAGGTCAGACCCCTGGCTGAGTTGTGTACAGTCAGTGACAGACACACCAGGTGTCACACCAGAAAGTGTCAGCCTGGGCAGTGAAGTGAATATCGTGTCCCTGCCCCCATGAAATCGACAGTCTGGGGCAGTTAGAGAGCCTGACTGGGCTTGGATTGGGAGCCCTGAGGAATGTGGGGGAGCTGGTCAAATGGAAAGGGGGGTAAAGGGTTGAGACACCCGCAGAGGACCAGCGTGCTCCAGGAGGCTGGTCCTCTGGGCCTCACGGGAGCAGGGGTCTCTGGAGGCATGCCAGCCACCTCCCAATGTCCCCAGGAGGGTGCCAGCTGGGCGCCAGTCGCAACGGAGAATTCAGGTTTCTCAGCTCCTGGCCAGTGTCTGTGTGACCTGTGGTAGGGTGAGTGCAGTTACAGGGGTTTATAAAACAATGGGTTTTGTTCTTAAGACGAGAAGAAGGTCTTTGTCCCATGACCAGGAGAGACAGCCTGACCCTGAGCCGTTACAGTGTCCGCGGCACATCGGTCACACTGAGCTAAACTCCGAGCGTACTGACAAGTCTCCTCTTTGTCTGCCTCCCCCGCTCACCTCCTGCCCGGGCCCTGGAGCAGCCTGCCTGGCCGCCTCTCGCGTGTTCCCAGGGCCTGATGTCGGAGGCCATGGACCCGCCGGCCGGGAGTCCTGAAGACGCGAGGCCCGGAGAGTGTGCGGGCGGCAGCGTGGAGCCGGGCGCCTGCCAGGAGCTCCTGCACCGACTGCGGGAGCTGGAGGTGGGGCTCGGGGCAGGGAGGGGGCATCGGCCCGCCCTTTCCTCTGCACTTGCTGGGGGTGTTTCGGGTGTGCTGTACCACCTCTCAGCCCCCTTTGCCAGCTGGAGCAGAGACGAACATTTCTTAGCAGAGCTCCTCTGAGAAGCCCCCTCCTTGCTGTCAGCCCTCTGGGCTGGGTGCCAGCCCAGGGACAGGAGGCATGCACTGGGGCAGGGCTGTCCTGACCCCTAAATGCCTCCCTTCTTTACCCCTCTCCTCCCCCACTTTCACGCCTCTCCTGGCTCTAGGAAAGGGATGCTCACAGAGGCCTCAGGAAGAAGAGTTTAGGTGACCTGGCACTCGGGAGTTAAGGGACACGGACACAGATTCTTAAACTAAGGCCCTTCGTCACATTCTTAAGACCCAGCCCTCCTCCCTGCAGCCTCCTCTGCCCTCTCCTCAGGGAAATAAGGGTCACTCTTGGCACCTCCCGCCTTGGGTCCTCTTGCCGCCGTGTCGCTGGCTGCTCCAGCCTCACTGACTGAGGCTGAGGTTCACAGAAAACCAGGCATCTCAGCTCTGCCTTCTTAATGCCCTTGGCCCTATGGCCTCCCCTGGCAGAATCCAGCCGGAACCCAGAGCTGGGCGGGGGTGTAGTTAGTAGACTCCTGGCCTCCCCTTCCCCGAAAGGAGTTTGCCCAGAGGTAAGAAGGATCCCACGGCCTCTTTTCTGCCCTCTCCCTCCATCTTGCAGGCAGAGAACTCAGCACTGGCCCAGGCCAACGAAAACCAGCGGGAGACCTATGAGCGCTGCCTGGATGAGGTCTGTGGGGTCTGCAGCGGGGCGGGTGCTGAGGAGGGTTGGGGAAGCACAGCTTGCCGCCTCCACACAGAGGCTGCGTCGGCTGACAGCTCTGCCTTGGGGCTTTCTGTCCGCAGGTTGCCAACCATGTGGTACAGGCACTGCTGAACCAAAAGGTGAGTGGCCGCAGGAGACACTTTCACCCCCAAACCCAACTTCCCTGGGAGAGACCCCGGCTACCACAGGGGAGCCCTCCCCCCCACCCCCGGGGGACCCCTAAGCCTGTTCAGCTGAGCATTTGATAGGGGCTGTTGACCCAACGACACTCCCCACCCCTGCCTCTTCCACCTGGAGGCAGCGGTGAGATAGGTGAGGCCAGGTCTCTGAGTTTGGGCGCCTTCGACGTGAGGGAACCCTTCCCTCACCCGGGCTCCGGCTGGTCTCGCCAGGCTGTGACGTGCTGAGGGCAGTGTTGATGTTGTGAGCAGAGGTGGCGTGGAGATATTTACTCAAGTGCCGTGGGTCGCCTCTCGACTTACGGTGCACTCTGACCCCTCGGGCTTCCCCGGCCTTGTATGCACCCTTCTCTGATGTGTGGTTTCTAAGAGGCAGGGGGTTGGCTCCAGGAATTGGGGAAGGCACCAGTGGGAATGGGATTTACCTCCCGCCGGGGGTGCTTAACTTCCCCTGAGAGAAGTTACCATCCCCTGGAGCCTGGATAGCTACAGACAGGCGGGCTCGGCTCCCTCATGGGAGGTCACAGTGGTTGTGGGGGGGAGTTCCCGGCTGCTCTGACGAAGGGGGGCTGTGCTCATACCACTCCGCCCCTCCCGCCTTGTCTCCTTTTCCTGCACCTCCTCCTGGCCGTGGCAGGACCTGCGGGAGGAGTGCATCAAGCTGAAGAAGAGGGTGTTCGACCTGGAACGGCAGAACCAGATGCTGAGCGCCCTGTTTCAGCAGAAACTCCAGCTCACGACAGGCTCCCTCCCTCAGGTGGGCAGGAGCCGTTCTCCCTCTCTCCTCACACCAGTTTCCTGCCTGCCCCAGCCCCAGCCCCAGCTTTATCACCTCCCTTTTTCTCCCCAAACACCGACAGAACTGGCCACCAGCTGCTCCCCTCCCGGGAAGGCCCACCTAGCCGATAGATCTGAGCCTCAGATGGGCGGAAACCCCTGAGTCCCCTCCAGCTGGGCTGTCCCACCTTGCAGGTGCTCGAATCCCAGCTGGAGAGGATCCCTTCTTGTTGACAGAGAGGGTTCTTGCTTGCTCTCACCCTGCGTGGGAGAGGGGTGGAGGCTGAAAATGCACTAATTATTTCACACTCCCGGGGGCCCCCTTGGCCTCTGCATGGCCTCCTCTCAGGCAGGGGCAAGGGTGGGGCTGGGCAGAAGCCCCCAGGGCTTGGTGTCACAGAGAGGTCAGGAAGGCATGTGACCCGGTAGCCCTGTTCGAGCACATTGCGCACGGTGCGTACAGCGTGGGGTGAGAGTAGGTTTACCGTTGTGCATATGCAAAACAGAGTTTATTCTTATATTACTATTGATTAATAATGACCCTTTCCCCGTACAGACAACCGTAAACCTAGTTTTGTCTCACCCTGTATGCTCGCCCACTGACTCAGGCGTGGCCGCAGACCTCGGTGCCTGCTTCTAGTCCTGCCTGCCACTGCCTCACCCGGGAGAAGCAGCAGCCTACTGGAAGGGAATCGTGGGCTCAGTTAAGATGTCCTGTGGGGTCACTCTGCCAGGAAGCCTCAAGGACAGGGTGAGACACGGGGGTGGGGGGATCAGAAGCAGCTCCAAGTACCTGAGGTGAACAGCAGGTTCTGAAGTCAGCCAGTGCACCCCCTCCCCACCTCTGACCTTGACAAGAAGAGAAGTACATTGTGTGTGTGTGTGTGTGTGTGTGTGTGTGTGTGTGTGTCCGTCTGTCTGTCTGTCTGTCTGTCTGTCTGTCTGATACAAACCAGGCAGCTCTTAGCTCCTAGACCCTGAGCAGGAAGCCCCAGCTCCCTGGGAAGCCTGACCCTTGGCAGAGGAAGCCTGCCATCACTGTGGCCCTTCAGGAGCCCCGTCTGCCAGGCTGTGCCGAGCTGGGGGACTTAGCAGCAGGGACTGCAGCCCCCTGGCCCCAGGTCTTGTCCTGCGACAGGGCTCACCCGGACTGGCCGACCTCACCCCGTCCACGCCCTTCTCAGTAACTGGTGATAAAAGAGGTGTAGATGGCCCTTAAATCATTTGTTTTTTACTGAAATGAATTCTAGGACTTGAATTTGGGTTTTTTAAATGAATTTTTGGGTTTGGGGCAGTAGATTTATCTTCCCCGGAGATAACATGATGTAATGGAAAAAACATGAACTTTTGCCTGAGATAAACTTGGGTTAGATCCCTATCTTAGCTAATTCTTAGCTGTGTGACCTTGGGCAAATTATATAATCTTACAAATCACAGTTTTTCCTTATAGATGGGGATAAGAATACCTATATTGCAGGTTGTCATGAAGATTAAATGAGATAATATGTAGAGTTTGGCCGATAGTAGATAGTCGATATTCGGCAGCTATTTATCATTATTAATGTTATTACCAAGTCATGCTTTGCTAGAATGAAAGCTCCATTGATAAAATGCTAATTAAGCTCTGACTGTGCGTAGTGCTTTTGCCAACACGGGTGCAACTGGACAGGGCTGTGGCCTGTGCGAGCAAACAGCACCCCGCAGCCTGGGGCTGCGGAAGCTCAGGCAGGTCTGCAGCAGTGCAACGCAGTGCTGTCCGAGAGCCAGAGGGGAGGAGGCCATCAGAGACGGGCTGGGCAGGGCTCCCTTCATGAGGTGACGTTGAACCTGGGCCTTGAGGGGTGGGCGACTTAACAAGAGTGGAGTAGGGGTTAGAGAAAAGGGATTCCCTGTGGAAGGAACAGAGCAGGGAAGTCTAGGGAGCACCAGGCTGTTCGTCGGGGCTGGAGCAAAGGGTGTGTGAGGCACTGGGAGTGAGAGCTGGAGACGGCGTCAGAGGAGAGCGGGCAGGCTGGACCTGGAGTGCCGGCCGAGGAGTTCAGACTTGTCTTCGTGGGCAGGCATGGGAGGCATGGAGCACAAAGATGCTTTAGGAAAAAAAGTGAAAGATGCTTTAGGCTGTCTTGTACACCAGAGATTGAGAGATTGGAAGGTCACTCAGGTCGGAAAGACTGAAATGCTAAGCAGCATCCAGCCAGAGGTGTGAGGATCAGGGCTGAAGGAGCGGCTGCCGGTGGCCAGAGGGGAGGCAGAGAGACAGGGAAGAGGTAGAGCTGACAGGTATCTAGTTAAGATGCCTAAGTAAAAGAAGTGACATTCCCGGGGACAGAGAGAAAAGTGACTTGTGATTAAATAGTACGTGTATAACCCTCAGGGCACAAGTTTCACAAGAGACCAGTTGGGAGAGACAGAAGTGATGGCTTCCACCACCATCTCTTTCCTGGGGCCCAGTAACAAGCACCTCTCCCCTTAGTCTCAGCCCGCTGGGGTCCCAAGTAGTCAGAACAGGAGGGACCTCTCTGCTCGCCCTCCCTGTCAGCGGGGAAGAGGATCTGCAGAAAACCAATGGTCCTGGAGCTGCCAGCGCCCTCGGGCCCAGGGCCCCCCTTTCTCCAGAGCTCCCGGACCATTGTCACCTTTCTGCCACCTGGGCGTGCGCTTCCTCAGTCTGCCTGTGTCCGGGTCTCCTAAGGCTCCTCTGACCAGGGGGTGGGGACAGTGGTGAAAGTGTTCCTTGGGCCAGGAGGTGTCCCTGCCCCCGGATGGGAAGACCTAATTCATGAGGGAGCGGGGACCTGGGACGGAGCGCCAGTGCTAACTCTGCCTCTTCTCGCAGATCCCGCTTACCCCACTCCAGCCGCCATCCGAGCCACCAGCCTCCCCGTCCCTGAGCTCTGCCGAAGGACCGGCCACCTCGCTGCCTCTGGGGCGCTGTGCTGGGCAGAGAGAGGTAGGAGGGCTGGTGTCGTGGTTTGTGGCCCCGCTGGCTATGGGCTTCTCGGTTACCTCCATTGCTGTTTCCTGATGAGTCCCAAGGGAGGGGCTGCGCCCCCATGCAGATTCTTGTCCAGACTGGGTGTGAGCCCTCAGCTGTCACTTTATACCAAAAAAAAAACCAGATCCCGCCCCCAACCGCTGGCCTTACGAGCCACGTGTTACTACTGCAGTAAGGGCCGTGGCTTCCTCTGTGCTGAACACCTGGATCTCATCCATCTTGTTTGATGAGTTTAAACATAATCATCATCCATTTTACAGATGATATGATGAAGCTTAGAGATTCAATAACTCGCCAAAGGTCACATAACTAGTTCTGTAGTAGATCTGGTACTTGAACCTACAGTCTGACTCCACAGCCCATGGAGTTAACCACTATGTTAGCCTGGTTTGGGTCCCAGAAGGGGTCGGGCAAAAGCCGGGAAGGGCTTGCAGTGGAGTCATTCCCGACCCCATTCTCCATGGAAATCAGCCCAGCAGGCTGCTGTCTTGCCTGCAGTGACTGACTTAGGACTTGGCCACATCACAACCCCTTCTTGAGTCTCTGTGTTCTTTCTGGAGCCTGAAAAATGAGCGGCCCTCCCTTCCCCGGGGCAAGCACAGCTGTCAGAGTTGTGAGTCGTCAGCACTGCCAACCCAAACAGCAGTGGGAAGTGGCGAGGAAGCGGGTGGGACAGCCAGGAAGGGAGGTGGGGTGCCCACCCAGCCCCAGTCACGCCGGGACATTGCTGGGGCTAACCAGGCTCAGTGACCCGTGAGGAAGCTGACCCCTCCTCACCCAGGAGCTGTCAAATTCCCTTTGGGGCTGCAGAGGAAAGCAGGCCAGCTCTGTTCCTGACATACACAGTCATGTGCAGCTTAGGTCCGGGTCTGCGTGTGGTCTCCTCCTCATGCCGCTTCTCCCCCAAGGTGTGCTGGGAGCAGCAGCTACGGCCAGGAGGAGGCCCAGGACCCCCAGCCGCTCCACCCCCAGCGCTGGATGCCTTATCCCCATTCCTTCAAAAGAAAGCCCAGATCCTGGAGGTGCTGAGAGCCCTGGAGGAGACTGACCCATTGCTTCTCTGCTCACCTGCCACCCCCTGGCGGCCTCCTAGCGAGGGCCCCGGTTCCCCAGAGCCCATCAACGGCGAGCTCTGTGGTCCACCACAGCCTGAACCCTCCCCCTGGGCCCCCTACCTGCTAGTTGGCCCTGGTAGTCTAGGAGGCCTACTCCACTGGGAGCGCCTCTTGGGGAACCCTGGGGAGGAAGAGGGTGCCGGGCGGCCCTGGGGCCCCAGCAGAGGATCCCCCCAGGCCCAAGGTGCTATCTCTGACCCACCCTGTGCCCCGGGCAGCAGCTCCTCCTCTTCTTCTGATGAGGCGGGTGAGCCCAGTGAGGCACCCAGCCCTGACACCCTGCTCGGGGCCCTGGCCCGCAAACAGTTGAATCTGGGTCAGCTCCTTGAGGACACAGAGTCTTACCTACAGGCCTTCCTGGCCGGGGCTGCAGGCCCACTCAACGGGGACCACCCCGGGCCCGGCCAGCCGTCCTCCCCAGACCAGGGGCCTCCACAGATGTCCAAGTTCAAAGGCTTCCCCAAGTCAGTTTGGGGTGGGAGTACCCCAGAGGCTCACAGGCTAGGCTTTGGTGCTACCTCAGAGGGCCAGGAGCCCCTCCCCTTCCTCAGCATGTTCATTGATGCAGGGGACGTCCCCCTGGGCTCGCGACCTGGTCACCCCCACTCCTCATCTCAGGTGAAAAGCAAGCTCCAAATTGGCCCCCCTTCTCCTGGGGAAGCCCAGGGACCCCTTCTTCCCTCTCCAGCCAGAGGTCTCAAGTTCTTAAAGCTGCCTCCAGCCTCGGAGAAGGTCCCCAGCCCAGGAGGCCCCCAGCTCAGCCCTCAGTTCCCCCGGAACTCCCGAATCCCCTGCCGGAACAGTGGCTCAGATGGCAGCCCCTCTCCACTGCTGGCCCGAAAGGGCCTGGGTGGAGGAGAGCTGTCCCCAGAAGGGGCACAGGGCCTGCCCACCAGCCCTTCACCCTGCTCCACAACCCTGGACTCTGCACAGCTCCGACCTCCACAGCCAGCCTTGTCCACCACGCTGTCTCCTGGATCAGCAGTATCTCCCTGCTACGAGAATATCCTGGACCTTTCCCGGAGCACCTTCAGAGGGTCTTCTCCAGAGCCACCTCCATCCCCATTGCAGGTGTCCACCTACCCACAACTAACTCTGGAGGTACAGCGAGCCCCTGAGGTCCTGAGAAGCCCTGGAGCGCCCCCTAGCTCTTGCCTCCCAGAATCCTGCCCCTATGGAAGCCCCCAGGAGAAGAGTTTGGACAAGGCAGGCTTGGAGTCTCCCCATCCTGGCCGCAGGACCCCAGGCAGCTCAGCCAAGAAGCCCAGCCAGGGGGCAGGGCGGCGACCTGGAGATTCTGGCCACACACCTCTGCGGGACAGACTGGTAGCCCTGGGGAAACTGAAGACTGGCCCCGAGGGGTCCCAGGGCCCAGAGAAGAATGGGGTGCCAGCCAGGCCTGGCACTGAGAAGGTGCGGGGAGCAGGAAGATCAAGGGAGAGCAGTGGAGACATGGCACTCTCCACCCCCAGGCCCCCTGAGCAACCAGAAGCCAAGGGGGCCCTGCAGGGGGCAGTGGCCTTGGGCACAAGCAGCCTGAAGCAGCAAGAACCTGGGCTCCTGGGGGACCCTGGGGCCCGAGTCTACTCCTCCCACTCCATGGGGGCCCGGGTAGACCTGGAGCCTGTCTCACCAAGGAGCTGCCTCACCAAAGTGGAGCTGGCCAAAAGCCGGCTGGCAGGGGCCCTGTGTCCCCAGGTACCCCGCACCCCTGCCAAAGTGCCAACATCAGCCCCCAGCCAGGGCAAGCCCAATAAGAGCCCCCATGGCAGCCCAACAAAGCTACCTTCCAAGTCACCTACCAAGGTAGTGCCCCGACCTGTAGCCCCGCCAGCCACCAAGGAACACCCCAAGCCTGACAAAGGGAGAGGCCCACCTTGGACAGACTGCGGCAGCCCCACGGCCCAGCCCACACCCTCAGCACCTGGCCCTACTGACCCAAGCCAGGGCCCCGAGAGGCGTGCCCCGCACTCAGCCATTGAGGAGAAGGTAATGAAGGGCATCGAAGAGAATGTGCTGCGTCTCCAGGGCCAGGAGCGGGCACCAGGCACCGAGGCCAAGCACCGCAACACCAGCAGCATCGCCAGCTGGTTTGGCCTTAAGAAGAGCAAGCTGCCTGCACTGAACCGCCGCACAGAAGCCACCAAGAGCAAGGAAGGGGCCAGCGGGAGCTCCCCGCTGAGGAAGGAGGTTAAGGTGGAACCCCGGAAGCTGGAGGCAGAGAGTCTCAACATCTCCAAGCTGATGGCTAAGGCGGAAGATTTGCGCCGCGCTCTCGAGGAGGAGAAGGCCTACCTGAGCAGCAGGGCCAGGCCACGGCCTGGGGGACCAGCGCCAGGGCCCAGCGCAGGGCTGGGGCAGGTCCAAGGCCAGCTGGCTGGCATGTACCAGGGCGCAGACACCTTTATGCAGCAGCTGCTCAACAGGTGAGGGCCTGGGGCCAGTTAGCAGGTGCTTGGTGACTAGGGGCACTTGTCCCTCCGTGGGCACACCAGAGACTGCTGGGACTGCCTGACTTGGAAGGTTGGGCTTCACAGAGGTCAAAAGGGGTCAGAGGCCAAGCAAAATGCCACCAAAGTACCTGGGGGTTAGTAGTCTGCCCCAGAGGAACGATGGAGGGTTTGCGTCCCAGCTCCCTGCCTCTCTGGCATCAGACTTGCTGAGACCCAGTTTCTCATTTGGGAAGAGTGAACAGGCCACACTTCACTGGGTCATCTCCAGTGGCAGACAGGGCGGGCTACCTAAGTACCTGTGCCCGGTGGTCAAGGGAACGCCAGTTCCTAACTGGCCCGCTGAAGGTCTTTGCTGGGGTTCCCCACCCTGTAGAACAAGGGGAGGTCTTCCCATCTTGCCCTTCAGTACCTGCGACAGACCCAGCAGTGGGAGCTGTGGCTTGGAGACGGGGCCACCCCGAACTAGGGTTGCTCTGTCTGGGCCAGGTCAAGGCAGAACGTCTGCAGGAGTTGGGCCCCAGGGGAGGTGTGATCTGGCCAGCAAATGCACTCAAGCTCAGCTGGGGCTGCCAGGGCGTGTTGTGTGTGGACCAGGGCGTGACCGGGTCTGCCATCTGCCTGTCGGCATTGCCCGGTGGTCTCTAGTCTTGAGTCTGAATGGCTCTGGGAGAGTTCCCCCAGCTTCCCTGCCCCTGCTGTTCCCCTGGGGTTTTCCCTAGGGTTTCTGCCTGTTTCCAGTGTCAGGAGGGATTGCTAGTGGCAACCACCAGGGATATGTCCCCTTCCCCAGGGGCAGCGGGGGTACCTCACTAGCCCACACCACTTCTGCACTGCTGCCCCTAGGGTGGATGGCAAGGAGCTGCCACCCAAGAGCTGGAGAGAGCCCAAACCTGAGTATGGTGGCTTCCAGCCAGTGTCCTCTGACCCTAAGAACGCTTGGCCAGCCTGTGGGCCCCGAAATGGCCTGGTGGGCCCTCTTCAGAGCTGTGGAAAGCCTTCTGGGAAGGTAAGTTCTTGGGACAGGGGCTTGGTGGAGGGCTCCCCTCCCTGAGGCCTGGAAGCTGCTGCATGTACTTCTATTGGGAAGGAGGGAGGGGTGGTAGAGGGTGCCGGGGAGAGGAGAGGGCCCCCTGAGGCCGGGCAGGGTTTGGGGACTCGCAGATCCATACTCCAGGGGTCCTAAAGGTGAGGTTTGGGGAGGGACGGGCTCAGAGATCTTCTGTTTCCCACAGCCGAGCAGTGAGCCAGGGAGGCGGGAGGAGATGCCCTCAGAGGACAGCCTGGCTGATCCAGTGCCCGCCACACACTTCACAGGTCAGCTGGGTCAAAGGTCAAGGATATGACTCACTCTTCACCTGCTGCTTGCTTTACTCCTTCCTGTCACTGCAGCAGGTGCCAGGCCCTGAGTGCCACCTTGGTGCCAATCACAAGGTGGGCACTGGGGCTGCACAGAAATCTACCCCTTCCTGCCCTTGGGGTACCTGCCCCCCATTCTCTAAGCCTGTTGGGCCGGAGGGGCCCGGGCCAGGGCGGGAGCCTGGAAGAGGAAGCCAGAGTGGACGGGCCGCCCGCAGCCTCACGTTGGTGACTTACGCTCCCCTCCCCAGCCTGTGGCTCCTTGACTCGAACCCTGGACAGTGGCATTGGGACCTTCCCGCCCCCGGACCATGGCAGCAGTGGTACCCCCAGCAAGAATCCTCCCAAGACCAAGCCGCCACGGCTGGAGCCCCCACCTGGGGGGCCTCCAGCCCGGCCACCGCTCCTTACCAAAGTCCCCCGCCGCGCCCACACGCTGGAGCGGGAGGTGCCAGGCATAGAGGAGCTGCTGGTGAGCGGGCGGCACCCCAGCATGCCGGCCTTCCCCGCACTGCTCACTGCTGCTCCGGGCCACCGAGGCCATCCGACCTGTCCTGATGGTGAGTGTCGGGCAGGGGGGTGGGCTGTCCCTGGGCTCCACCCACTACCACCTGACTTCCCCTTGTCACTACATAGATCCCTGTGAAGACCCAGGACCTTCCCCTCCTGTTCAGCTGGCCAAAAACTGGACCTTCCCCAATGCCAGGGCAGCTGGTGGCTCCACTGACCCCTTCCTGTGTCCACCCCGACAATTGGAAGGGCTGCCCAGGACCCCCATGGTGAGCATGGCCGAAGGGGGGAGGGAATAAGACTGGAGAGTGGGGAGAAAAGAGGGAGGCCAGTTTCTCCAGTGAGATACAGACCTGTCCTGGAGCGTTGAGGGTCAGCCCCTTGTATGCCCCTCTGGGCAGCCTACCTACCCCTTCCTACACCCCTCTTGGGGAAAATGTCTCTCTCCCTCCACAGAACCTTGGTGGGGCTGTGCTCGGTTGTGCCTCCAGCCTGTTTCCTCTGAGCATGCTCCACCTCGGGCAGCCCCACCTGCAGAGCCCCCATCCCAAGAGCAAAGCCCTGGGCCTTTCAGGCTGGGCCAGGAGGTGAGAGGAGGTTCCTCCTGAGCTTCCCTTCCTTTCCCAGGCCCTGCCTGTGGACCAGAAGCGGAGCCTGGAGCGCAGCCACCCAGCCCCTACGACGCCCCAGGGCCCCACGTTTGGGGGCAGCCGCACTCCGAGCACATCGGACATGGGTGAGGAAGGCAGAGTGGCCAGCGGGGGCCCTCCAGGGCTGGAGACCTCGGAGTCTCTCAGTGACTCGCTCTACGACTCGCTCTCCTCCTGTGGGAGTCAGGGCTGAGGAGCCGGGCCACGGCCCCTCTCAGACCACAGGCCAGCCCTGCTCTCCTCGGGGCCCACGGGGCTCCTCCCTCAAGGGACCAAGGAGGCAGATGGATGAGAAGGTGAAGGGGGTCCCTGACACACCCCGCTGCCCACCGCTGCTGTGGAGGAGACGACCACTCTCAGCTCAGGGAGAGACCCCACCTTTGGTCCCTCCTCTCGCCCAGAGTAAGGCTCTTCCTCTGAGGGACTGAGCTGCCAGGCCTCCGTGCCCCAGCCCTAGCTCCTACTTCAGGCCGAGCCATCGCGTGGTGCTGGGCTTCCTGCCCACCAGCTGTGCCATCTCCGCCCAACCTGGCTGCTCCTGCCCCGGCTCCCGCGGGGCCAGCCCGGAGGCCCCGTGCTCGTGGGGTTTGGGGGTGAGGGGTCAAGCTGCCTTCTCTCTCATCTGCCCCGGTCCTCCCTGCTGTCTGGATGGTGCTGCCCTTCCCTGCCCCATGTCTTTGGGGTCCGTTTGTCTGTCTTTTTTGTTGTGTTTTGGTTTTTTTTATATTAAAGCGCCTGGCCCACTCCCCACTTTCTACACCCATCCCCGCACTGCGGTTAATTTATCTGTTGTTATAAATGCGGCTGCTCTGCTTCCAGCCTCTGCTTCTGCGGTGTCCCTAATAAAACGTAGAGGCCCCTCCATGCCCCTGACTTGGTTTGTTCTGTGGGAGAATTCCGGGATAGACAGGTGGGTGGAGAATGTATGCACCAGGGTGGGGGGTGGGGGTGAGACTCAGTCCCGGGCACCCTTCTGAAGCAACTCCCCTATCGGGAGCTAGCCAGGCTTACCTAGAAGGTGACTAAGGATTGGAGGACTGGGGTCTGCTGAGGCCTGGAATGGCAGCTGTATTGGAGAGAATCCCCTGGCCCGGGCGCCCCTTGGGGAGGGTGCTGTGGGCATGTATTTAAACCCCTGTGCATACCAAATGGGGGGACCTTCACACTCGGAGATTCAGGGGCTGCACGGTGAGCGGAGTTAAGCGTCTGTAGCCTTCATTGTCATGAAGGGGAGGTACAACTAGGTCTCAGACTGTTGCCACCTTCTAAATATTTCTTCAGATCTTGGGCTTTGCCCAGATCCTGCTCCTATTTCTACCTCATTTCAACCAGAAGTCCCCCTGGCTCTCAAATTCTCACTTCGGGAAGCGGGGCCAGGAATGAAGGTCAGACTCCACGTGGCATGAGAAGGCAGGGGGTGGTCGAGGCCCTCCAGGCCTTGGACTTCCTGTCAGGCTCAGAGCTGGGCAATGACCTGGAAGTGAAGCCGGTGGCAAGCCAGCCTCCTGCCCCCCTGGGCTGCAAGATGGAGGGCGACTCCTCCCGAGCACCCCCTGATGTAGCCTGCTCTGGCTGCCTCCCAGGGGCACACAGTCTGGAGGCCACCTGGCCAGCACGTACACTTGGCACTCCTGGCCCTGTGGTTGGGGTGCTAGACCGTTGGTCGTGGACGTGGGGCACCTGCAGTAGACACATGGTGTGCTGATGCCGCAGGCTTGCTCAGCCAAGGGTGGGGTGCCTGGACAGGAAGCAGTGCTGGACACTCGGAACTCAGTTACACTGTGGATGCTGTCCTGGGCTCCGACCTGCCCAAGGAAGATGGGGTGGGGAGGGTGTCAGCACCTCCTTTTATATACTACCTCCTTCCAGAGTGTCTGTCCAGCCCTGTAACGCCCCAGAAAGCAGTGAAAGTGCTCCCCGTTAAGATGACACCTGCCGTGTTGCCAGCCTCCTGGCCCCCGACGCTCACCGTAGCCCCGCTGGAGGGAGCGTGTCTTCCTCGCTTCACAAATGAAGACATCGAGGCAAGACTAAGAGAAAGGTCAAGTCACGTGTCAGTTTTCTTTCAATGTCAGAATCCCGTTTTCTTACTTCCGTCTTTACTTCCAGGTTCCTATCCCCCTGGCCTGCTTTTGTGGGCTTAAGTACAGTGTTACTGAGCTGCAGATCTCTGCTTCTTGCCAGGCAGACTCAAAGAAGTCTACATCATCCTTCTAACTTCATTTCTTGGTTTTTCAAGCTCTTTTCTCTATTTGAACTGGTGGGTGACCTCATTTCCTTGCCAGGACAGAGTTGGTTGCCCGCAGGACATTTATCCTGTCTCCTCTCGGGAAAGAGCCTGGCCTGGTGGGTTGGACTCTGGACTCCACCTCTCATGAGGCAAGACCATGGGTCCATCCGTGTCTGTGTCACCAGGGTCTGAACAGTCTGCTGCCAGGCTCTGTTCTCCACTGTTGGCAAATGTCACCTCGGTCCCTGGGGCAGGGTGGGCTGACTGGGGGAATGGCTGTCAGTCCCCGAAGCAGGGAAGCATCAGCCACACAGGAGCCAGCACCCCCTCCCCAAATGTTCCAAAGTGGGCAGCTCTTGTTCTTAAGTGCCCCATCAGGCTGCTAAGGGATGCGGGGCCCAGACGGGCATCCTGCAGCCCATGGAACTGTGTGCCCCCCACAGGCCGAACACCCCGTCTGAGGTAATTCTGTGGAGGGGGACACTCCGGTGAGTTAAAGACACCCCTGGGAAACTGATTTCTCCTTGTCCTTCAAGGAGAGGTTTGGCTAAAGACCATGTGATCTTCCCCATGGCAGAGCAGTTCACATCTCCGTTTGCAAGTTCTGCCTGAAGGGCGAAGGGGGCCTCACTGTTTTCTCCGGGAACAATGGGTGAAGGTTTGCCTCTCCATTCAGTATGACCCCTTCTGAATTTCCCCAAGGAAGCCAAAACTGCCAGACACCCCCCACCCGCGCCCCACCTTATACCCCCTGCAAATGGCATCAAGGCATCAACGAGACTAAGGAAATGTTTCCCGTCCTCCCCACTGGGAACCCCACCTTTTGTAAGAATGCCCCAGAATGTTTACCCAAGGCTTTCTCCAAGTTGCTAGAGGTTTCTGTTCTTCACCCTTTTCTAGATTTCCTACAAATAGTGTTTTGTTTTCTTTATCAGTAAAGAAGTTTTAAGAAAAAGATCATGCTCTGCAGAAAATTCTAAGATATATTCCCCTATCTGTAATCCTGTGTGAGTTACTTCAAATATATACATTTTTAAAGGCAAATGAATTTGGAGTCAAACCAGCTGAGCATTTCTATGATATTGGAATGGAAACTTTTTAAGTTAAAAAATTTTTTAATTAAAATCATTACACTTTTTGTAATTATTAAAGACATGCAAATTATAAAAGTGCATGTTCATGGTTATTTTTAATAAAAGTAATTAAAATTGAATAGAATGTTACACAGGAAGAGGAAGAGTCTCTTCAATACCCCACCTCCTTTCTCCTCAGACATAACCTGAGTTGATTGGCAGCTCTTTCAAATCATTTTTTTAAATATGTATAGCATGCTAATGTTGACCTTTTATTAGAAAATAGGATTATTCCATAGTTACTGATCTGCTGCTTCTTGTAGCACTTGATACTTCTTGGAGATCTTTCCAAAGCCCACAAACCTCCGTTATCATACACGGGCTTCCGTTGAGTGCAGGCGCCGTGTAGGTTCCTTCTGCCATGACACGCGGTGCGGTGCGGTGCGCATTGGACTCGTGTCTTGGGCCACTTGTGTATTTCCCTAAGGGAAATTCCTATAAATGGAATCGCTGGGTCATACAGTGAGCTTAATTTAAATGGTTTATACATATTAATAAATTGTGCTTCATCAACAGTGTATGAGAGACGATCTTTCACATCATTAAGTATTATCAACCTTTTTATTCTTGGCCAATTTGGCTGAAGTAAGTGATCCCTCAGAGATTGTAGCCCAATGTAGGGACTTCAGCTTTTACTCAGAGTGAAATGGGGAGGAGCCATGAGCGAGTGACCAGAGTAAACTGTGGAGGGCAAGTATGGAGCAAAGCAGGGAGGAGGCCTCTCGGGTAACTCCAGTGAGAGGTGGTCGCGGCTCGTCCCAGGGTGGAGACACTAGAGACAAGATTTGCTCATGTAATGGAGAGGAGGAAACAAGAGGAGTCGAGGACAACTCCAAGGTGTTGGAGCAACTGGTTGGGAGGAGTTGCCATTAATTGATATGGGCAGACTGTGGATGGAGCAGACCTGGGAAAGGGGAGATCAGTTGTTCGGTGATGGACATGTTAAACTTGAGCTGTTTATTTGACAACATCCGTTGGAAAATAGGGAGTAGGCAGTTGGTTATGGACGTCCAGAATTTAGAAAAGAATCCTGAGCGGAGATATAAATTACAGTAAGTCATCAGCACATGAATGTTACTTACAGTGAGGGGACTGGGTGAGATCACCAAGGGAGTAAGGAGAGGGAAGATTGGAGTCCTAAACCCTGGGACACCGCATCTCTTCACAGGCCAGAGGAGATGAGGAGGAAGCTGCACAGGAGACTGAAGAGAGGCTACCCAGAGATTGGCCCTGGAATATAAGCCAAGACAGTGTTTCAAGAAAGATTTAATCAGAATCAAATTCTGCTGCTGTGTCTGACAAGGGGAGGATTAAAGATTGTTTTTGGATTTAGCAATGTGGAGGTCATTGGTGACCTTAGCAAAAGCCCTGACGGAAATGGAAGCTCTGTGGAGTGGCTCGAGGGAAAACGAGGCAGGGAGAAGTGGAGTACAGCCACCGCTTCTAAGGAGTAAGGGAGAAGAGAGCAGGAGAGGGAAGTGGGGTCAAGAAATTAGATTTTTAATGTTTTTAAGCCTTAGTTTTGAAACTCAAATTTACATAAATGTTTCCAGTACAATACAAAACACTTTTTTTCTCTTAAACTATTTGAGAATAAGTTGCCAACTTGATCATCCATCACCTCAATACTTCAATATTTTATTTCCTACCAAAAAAGGGCATTTTCTTATATATCTTCAAAACCATCATCAAAATCAGGAATGAATACATAACTGTAACCTAAGCTTTAGACTTCATTCAGGTTTCACCAGGTGTCCAAATAATGTCCTTTGTTAGCCAGTTCAAAGTCACAGATTGCATCTAGTTGTCGTATTTCTTTAGTCTCTTTCAGTCTGCAACAATTCTTCGATCTGTCCTCAACTTGCATGACCTTGACACTTTTGCACCTTACAGGCCACGGTTTCTATTTGTCTCATGACTAAGGATGTCCATTTTCATTACTTAAATTGGTGTTTGCTATACATCTACTATTTTCCCTTTTATAATTAATAAGAACAGTGGGGAAGTAGGTACTCTGAAACTATATAAATATTTTATTTTAACCAAACTTTTTATTCATTTATTTCTATCAGTATGGACTCACAGTTTTCTATTCTATTCAATGGTTTATAATCTATTACTATCATTATTTACTTTGATGCTCAAATTGCCCATGATTTGGCTAGTAGAAATCCCTTCAAGGTGACTTCTGTCTTTTTGACAAATCCCTGTCGTTCTTTGAGGAAAGAATGACTGTCACTCTCTGGAATAACATGCTTGAGACTCATCTTGGACTTTCCCCAACCAAGGCCGGGAATCTGCCATTTTTCTAAGGACTCCTGGTTTCTTTCTTTTAGTGGGAAATGATATTGAGAAACTAGGATCTTGGGGGTGGGGTACGCTCATTGCTATCGGGGGGTTGCTGCTCCCAGGTTTTGAAAGAGGGTTTCTTAAAGACAGAAGAAATTAAAGTGCTCTCTTATACTTAGGGAATGGTGCCACAGAGGAAATCTGATGACGCAGGAGAGAGAAGAGGGGGTTGCTGGGCTCCAGGCCCTGAGCAGCATCTGCAGGTACAGGCAGGAGGAAGCACGAGGCAGGTAGTTGGGTGTCTGTGGGGGGGGGGGGTGTACTTACAGAAAGAAGTATTCTTCTGATTGCTCTCATTTTCTCAAGGAAATAGTCAAGGGCATCAGCCATGAGGAAGGATGGGAGAAAGACTCGGAGGTTCGAGGAGAGGGGAGATTGTGTGATAGTCAAGTAGGAGCTCAAAAGGGTGAATAGACTCGGGGATGTAGCAGGATTGCCAAGCAGAATGAGGGTCTACTTGAAGTGATTAAAATTTAAAGTGAGACTTATTAACATGAATGTTTTGGGGTGGGGGCGTGGTTCTGGCCATGTCAGGTACAGAATGAGCAATGACTTGGATGAGCCAGGGCTGCAGGTTTACCCAATCAGTGAAGCAGAGGAGGGAGAGACAAGGGAATTAAAGATGTATGCAAGGCAGTGGTTCTTGTCAATTGGCTGTGGACTTTACCTTGGACGAACAAGGAAAAGAGAACAATAGAAAACAGGCATGAAGGAGGTAAGGTCAGTGGGGGAATGAGTTGGAAACATGTTAAAAAGAAATGTGCTGGTCACAGCGTGGGTTGCATGAAATTGAGATTATGGGAGGTGTTAGGAGTTAAATTGTGTCCCCTCTGTTAGGGAGCCAAGGTGGCTAAGAAAGGACTGGGAGCAAAAATAATCCAATTAAGGGCTTTTATTCGAGGCAGACGAGGTGGGATGAGGCAATGTGATCAGGCAGGCTGAGTCCGAGCAGGCTGCAGCAACAAGGGAAGGGCAGAAGGGTTTTTAGGGGTGTGCAGCAGGCCCCCAGGGAGGGCGGGTCAGCCTGCTGATCTGTCCCAAGCATCCAGGATATAGGTGTTTGCAAGACAATGTCCTCTGGTCAGGGATGACTGATTCAGCAACAGAATGTCCAGGAGATTTATGGGCCTTGCTTCTGGGAAAAGCTCATGGGAGAGGGGAGGAGCAGTGAGGATTTGACTGGTTTCCAGCAGGATGCCGGCGGCTATGCCTCAGTTGCTTCCAATAATAGGGAACCTTGTGGTCAGGTATTCAGCTGGTAACGCTTACCTTCTTTGTTCCCGCGTAGGTGGTAACTTAGGTCCTCCATCTCCCAGTACATTCTAACAGCCTCACCCCCAAAAGGGTTGAAGCCCTAACCCCAGTGGTCAGAATGTGACCTTATTTGGTAATAGGGTCATTACAGAGGTAATCAAGTTAAAATAGGTTATTTGGGTGGACCCTAATCCAACATGACTGGTGTCCTTACAAAGGCAGAGAATTGGACCCGGAACAGACACGCACACAGGGAGAATACCTGTGAAACAAGAGCCGAGATCAGGCGATGCATCTACAAGCCAGGGAATGCCAGAGATTGCCAGCACAGCACCAGACGTTAGGAGAGACCTGGAACAGATTCTCCCTCACAGCCCTAAGAAGGAACCTACCCTGCCTGGAACCAGAAAAGTTGGTGTTTGTGCTGCCTGTCACCACCAGAACCAGTAAGAAGAAACAAGGATTGAATCTTTACAGGAGCTTTATTCAGATGCCGGTGATCTGAGAAAACAATGGGTTATGTACCCTCAAAAACCATCTTAACATTTCATCTCAAGCCGACCTTTTTATAAGGAGAAGGGTAGGTAAGGGGTTTGGGGAAAATGTTCATTGGATAAGAGTTGCAGTCCAGAGGCAATTTTCCTAGTACTTCTTTATCTGTGGGTCAACAATTCTTCATCTGCATCACAATGGCTCAGATACCATCTCCATTGCTTGCAGACCCCCTGGGCACAAGGTTGAATTGCCTGTCCACTTCCTGGAGTCATGTATTGCAGTTCCAGGAACAACAGCTTTCCGAAGGCATTAATCAGTTAACCCTATCAACTACGACTGAAGCTAAAATCTTTAACTCTCGAGTTCCCCTATCATGCCGACACCTTGATCTTGGATTTTTAGCCTCCAAAACTGTGAGACAATAAATTTCTCTTGTTTAAGCCACGCAGTCTGTGATACTTTGTTAAGGCAACCCTGGGACATTAAAGCAAAAGGGGTTGCAGTTCTTGGTAATGACAAGGACCAGGGAGTGACCAAGGGAGTGAGTGGCTCAGAGAGAGCAGAGGACAAGGTCATTGGAGGAGAAGAGATCATGGAACTGAGAGGCCAGGATATTGAAAGGATTATCTGGGTGGATACTGAAGTTGCCAAGAATGAAGACAGAATTAGTATCAAAGGGAATGATAGTGAGGCACGAGCCAAGTCCTGCAAGAAACTAGAAACTGGTAGATAAGTGGAAAAGGAGGTGGAGTGTGTGGTTTAGTCTATTGGCCTGAGGTCCGAAGCTGAAGGACTTTAGGGAAGAACTGTCTGGAAGCAGCACTGAGGAGCGAGGAGGACACCCACACACCTACAGGCTGGGTGGCACATGGGCCGAGGGAAAGAAAGCAATGCCCACTTGAGAGGGCTGCAGGGACAGGGGCATCCTCAGGGAGAGCCAGGAGGGCAGGAGGACCTTCAAAGAGGCTCTGTTCACAGGGAGTTTGCTGATGCAGGGCCCTGAGCCCTAGGTCCCAGCAGAAGCGTTTCAGGAGGTGGGAACCAAGTAGGAGATGTGCGGGGCTATGAGGATCAGCTTGGTCATCATGCCTGGATGGGAACAGCTGCAAAACATGGACTCGTTTGTACCATGTGGGTGGAGAAAGTGGTGAAGACGTGGAGTAGTCACTGCAGATGGAGGAGAAGGACCAGTCCCCAGACAAGTCAACGATTTTCAAAGGAGCCTGGAACTCAGTGGAGGCTAAAGAGCAGCGATGGACAGTGTGGGGCACTAACGCCCAGGAGAGTGGGATTTTTGCAGTTGGTGTTTCCAAGGCCTGGTTCCAGGATGAGAGAAGAAAGATTGTGGGATTAGTGCTAGGATGGGCCCTTCTGATGAAGAAGTTCAGCTGGCTGGTGAGGTCATTCACCATAGGCCCCAGCTTGAGTAATAATAATATTAATAATAATAATAATAATAAAGAGCAAACACATGCACAGCATTTACAGTGTGCCTGACACTGTTCTAAATGCTTATACATATTAACTCAGTTAATCTCACCACACTGTTTTTAGGTAAGAATTGTCATCCCCATTTTAATATGAGAGAGTGATCTCAGAGAGCTTAGGTAAACTGTCCAATATTAAAGCTTGCCTGAGGAAGGGCTATGATTCAAACCCAGGCGGTTCAGCTCTAGAGTCCATGGAGGTGATGCTAGGAGGGTATTGAAAATGTAAGAGGGTGCAGCCAGGGGGCCCCCCAAAGAAGGATTTGTAATGGGGTCCAGAGCTCAGGGTGTCCAGGAAATATTAAAAATATGGGATGTCCTCACCCCCACAACTCTGAGCTGGGGGATGGGACACATGGAGCGGGGCCATTGAGTTGCTTTGCATAGCAACCATTTTGCAAATAACCTCGAGAACAGTCATTTAATGTATCTATAACTTTTGACTGGTTTTATGGATATATTAAATAGCTGTGGCCTTGCTTTGAGCCAGGGAAATGGGAGTGACTTCCACCCAGGATTTAACTGAGAGGCAACCCCCCCTGGTTACAGAGCCTGTGTAAGAACTTGGAGATGATTGACTCCACGCTACAGGGCCATACCTGCCCAGACTTACTATGGCAGCCCAGAAAAGCTAAAAAAACACAGGAGTGCTGGCAAGTGTAGCTGATTGTGGGAGGAGTCGGAAATGGGGCTGCAGAGGAACACTGGTGCTGGGATTTAAACCCAGGTGCGGCAGCCATGACAAGAAGAAGCACATGGTTTTTGGTCTCCGTTAGCCACGCAGCTTAGGAAACCAGAAAGCAAGATGTAGCAGCGATGCAGAGCTCTCTCTTAGCAGTTTGGAAAAATGCAGGAGGGATGCTGCAGGAAGGAAAGGGGTGAAAGGATTCTTGCTGGTGGACCATGAGAAGGTGCCACGTGGTTTTGGATTAAGAACTGGAGATCCTGGCAACACAGCTGATGGTGCCAGGAACCGAGGGAGCCCTACCAGTCAAGCACGGATTACTGGGAAGAACCGGGGGCTACCTGAGCCACGGACCTCTACTTCTTTCCCTGAGATACGGTACCCTGGGCTGGGCAAAGGGGGGAAGGAAGGACTGTGTGTGTTTGTGGGTGTTTTAAGGGACTTTGGGATTTTAATGAACACATTACATCATTACTTTTAAGTCTGTAGAACTTTTGAATAAATCATTTCCTTTTCACCAATCTCTGACATTGAGAGCTATAATTCCCTGGCAGCAGGCAAGGTGAACCTAGTACAGGGGGACCCCAGGAGAAGTGGGGGTCCATTCGGTAACACTGTGCGACTCCTCCAGTGGCCAATCAAGGAAAATCATGGAAGGCCACATGCGCAGTAGCTTTAAAGTAATACAACTACTCGTACATGTGCAGTGAAAGCCCACCAAAACTAGCCAGGAGGGATCCGCCCTATAAGAATAGAATCCCTCCTGCCCATGAGGTCAATCTCTGGTTGGAGCTGGCCTGCTCCCATGTTCTCTGCTATAAACTCTGTGTTTGGTTCAATTCTTTGTCCCGATCACCAAGAACCTGGTTACCTGTGCCCACCTGTGACAAAAGGAGGAGGATAAAGTACATGTGTATTGTGTATTGTGTGTGTGTGTGGCGGGGGGGAGTGTTAAGGGGCAGGGCTGGAGTTTTAATGCAATCAAAGTGCAGGTGAGAAGGGGAGAGAGGCCCTGGCCCGATAGCTCAGTTGGTTCAGGTGCCATCCCCAAACACCAAGGGTGCACGTTCGATCCCTGGTCTGGACACATGCTAGCACACGAGAGTCAACCAATGAATGCATAAACAAGTGAAACAACAAATAGATGTCTCTCTGTAAAACCGGTAAAGATAAGTGGTTTTTTTGTTTGTTTGTTTGTTTGTTTGTTTGTTTGTTTTTAAGGCAGGGGGAGACAATGTGAGAGCTGATGTGGGTTGTGGTCTGAGAGTAGAAGTCTGGCTGAAATGAGGTGGAGGTCAAAGTCACTGGAGGTGTGAAGATGCAAAGATCAAGGAACCTCAGAGCTTTGTGGTGGAGAGTCACCCGCAGGACCACTGAAGTACTCCAGAGGGCTGTGAACACGGAGGGAGAGGAAGGCCGGAGACAGGACTCTCTGGTAACGCAGAGTGATTACTGCAGGAGAGTGAGAAGGCAGGGCGGAGTCTGGGCAGAGGGCGGCCAGGACCCAGGGCAGCAGAAGCCGTCAATAAATAGGGTTTCTGTTGTTGACTCGTATACAAACCAACAGAGTAGCACTGGGGGCTTTCTCTAAGGCAGAAGCACTTCAAGGAGTTATTTAAAAATCGCGAATTTAAGGTTGCCACATAAGTTCTTTATGATTCTTTGTACTCCGAAAAAGAAAATTCCTACAGAACTCTCAGAAAATGTATCACCACCAGGTGGTGCGATCGCCGCAGCACTCATCCAGAGGTTTGCAGGCTTGAACGCCACCCTGTGGTGAGAAGAGGAACTACATGGTGCCCTCCCTTCGCCATTTGAGACCAACACATGGAATCCTGGCTACCATCTCCCCATACCCACTACGCGCTTTGCACAAAGAACAGAAACTATGAATATATGGACTTGGATGGACATAAACTCTTCCCCATTCATACCTGTTTCCCCTGGAACCAACCCTGCCAGGCTGGCCTCCCAGCTCGGCATCGTGGTGGGCACTGTTCCCAAGGCAGTCCCAAGGCAGGCAGCATTAGCAAGGAAGCAGGGACTTGGTCGGCTTTGCCTCTCTCCACCTGACCCTTCTGAAGTCAGGACATTCTGCAGGGGACCTTCCTTCCCACACAGACCCTCCCTTTATTCCTTCATTTCTTCACACACCCATGCTGCTTATACAACAGGCATTAGGCCAGCACCTAGGAGATGTGAAGCACTGAGCTAAACACCCAGTAGTGCAAATGCTTGGTTTATGGTTAATACATGCTATTTCGTAAGAAGTTACCAATTGGTGCTTTGAGTTTGTACCACTTTATTTTACCACTGGCAATGTACGAGGGATCCAGTTGCTCCACATTCTCACCTGTACTTGGTGTTACCACTACGTAAGAAAAATGTTTTAGCTGTATTAATAGGTGCATAGTGGTATTTCATTGTTGCTTTACTTTGCAGTGGCTTAATATCTAATAATGTTTAACATCTTTTCATGTGCTTATTTGCCATTTGTGTCTCTTTGATGAAGTGTCTGTTCAAGGGGCTGACTCACTTCCATGGTCATCTGTTTCACTGCTGCCTCCCCCTGTCCCCCAGCATCAGATTCATATGCAAACATTCTGGCATCTGCATGGGAGTCCCTCACTATTGTGTTTTCAACATGTCCAAAGTCAAAAATGCCACCCCACTCCCAGTCCAGAAGTCCCAGTGGAAGAATGAACATTTACAAGTTTTACTTTAGTTAAAGCAGAACACTGCTTAGTTAAGCACTGTTCTAAGTGTGTTATATATTTTAATTAACTTAATCCTCACAATAATAGTATATAGTAAGTAGTTTTCACCTTCACTTTACACAGGAAAATGAGGCTTAGAAAGGTTGAGTAACCTGTTTAAGTTTGCACAGCTGGCAAGTGGCTAATAGGAACCATGTAGACTCCTGAGAGTCACCCACCCTTGAGTCTTCTGTCTCTCTTACTTCCTCACATTTGTTCACTCGCTAATGCCTGGACATTTTACTTCCTGAATATATTACTCCATTGTCTTTACTCCTATCTTCATAATTACTACTCTATTTCAGACCAACTTTTCTCTTGCCTGGACAGTTGTAAGTTTCTTTTTTAAAAACTTTCTATTGAGTGCTGGCCTGCAAACCAAAGGATTGCTGGTTCAATTCCTAGTCAGGGAATATGCCTGGGTTGAGGGCCAGGTCCCCATTTGGGGGTGTGAGAGAGGCAACCAATCTATGTTTCTCTCCCTCTCTTTCTCCCTTCCTTCCCCTCTCTCTACAAATAAGTAAATAAAATCTTTAAAAATAAAAATAAAGCCCTGGCTGGTGTAGCTCGGTGGATTAAGCGTGGGCTGGGAACCAGGGGGTCCTGGTTCGATTCCCAGTCAGGGCACATGCCTGGGTTGCAGGCCAGGTCCTCAGTGAGGGCCATGTGAGAGACAACCATACATTGCCTCCCTCTCTCCCTCTCTTTCTCCCTCTCTCTAAAAATAAATAAATAAATAAAATCTGTAAAAAAAAAAAAAAAGATGATGTTCTACCAACTGAGCTACCTGGCCAGGCAGGCCCATGACTACTCTGTTACTACCAATTTCTTAATCCCTTCACCTATTTCACCCAAACTCCCAACCCACCTCCCATCTGGCAACTATCGAAATGTTCTCTGTATCTATGAATCTGTTTCTGTTCTGCTTGTTCATTCCTTTTGTATCTTAGTTTCAATTGTCGATACATATATATTTATTGCTATTTCACTGTTCATATTTTTAAAATATTTTATTTATTTATTTTTAGAGAGAGGGAAAAGGAAGGAGAGAGAGAGGGAGAGAACATCGGTGTAAGAGAGGAACATCGATTGGTTGCCTCTTGTTCGTGCTCTGACTGGGACCAAACCTACAACCCAGGCATGTGCCCTGACCAGGAACTGAATGGGTGACCTTTCGCTTTGCAGTATGACACCCAGCCAACTGAACCACAGCAGTCAGGGCTATTCATATTTTTTATCTTTCTTTTCTTTTCTCTTTCTTCTTAAAGAAGACCCTTTAACATTTCATATAACACTGGTTTGGTGAACTCCTTTAGCCTTTTATTGTCTGGCAGCTCTTCATATGTCCTTTGATTCTAAGTGATAACTTTGGTGGGTAGAGTAATCTTGGTTGTAGGTCTTTGCTCTTCATCACTTTGAATATTTCTTACCAGTCCCTTCTGGCCTGCAAAGTTTCTGTTGAGAAATCAGCTGACAGTCTTATGAGAGTGCCCTTGCAAGTAACTAGCTGCTTTTCTCTTGCTGCTTTTAAGATTCTCTTTGTCTTTAACCTTTGCTGTTTAAATTACTATGTGTCTTTTTAGCCCTGGCTGGTGTAGCTCAGTGGATTGAGCACAGGCTGCAAACCAAAGTGTCGCTAGTTTGATTCCCAGTCAGGGCACATGCCTGGGTTGCAGGCTAGGTCCCTAGTGGGGACCACATGAGAGGCAACCACACATTTATGTTTCTCTCCCTCTCTTTCTCCCTCTCTTCCCTACTGCCTAAAAATAAATAAATAAAATCTTTTTTTTTAATTACTATGTATCTTTTTTTAAGACTTTATTTATTTTTAGAGGGGAAGGGAGGGAGAAAGCGAGGGAGAGAAGCATTGATGTGTGAAAGAAACATTGACCAGTTGCCTCTTGCACGCCCCCAGATGGGGGCCTGGCCTGCAACCCAGGCATGTGCCCTGACTGGGAATAGACCTTTCAGTTTAAGGGATGACACCCAACCCACTGAGCCACACCAGCCAGAGCATCCTTTTTTTTTTTTTTTTTTTTTTCACTCACAGATACGTTTGATTTTTCAGGGAGAGGGAAGGAGAGGGAGAGAGAGAAACATCAATGTGAGAAAGAAATATCGATCAGTTGCCTCCCATACATGCCCTGACTGGGGATTGAATCTACAGCCTAAGTATGTGCCTTGACTGGGAATAAAACCCTCAACCATTTGATGTACAGGAGGACACTCCAACTAACTAAGCCACCCATCCAGGGCAATTATGATGTGTCTTAATGTGGGCCTCTTTGGGTTCAGCTTTGGGATTTGCTGCACTTCCTGGATTTGTATGTCTATTTTCTTCACCAGGTTATGAAAGTTTTCTGTCATTATTTTTTAAAATAGGTTTTCAATTTCTTGCTCTCTCTCTTCTCCTGGCACCCACATTATACAAACGTTGGTATACTTGAAGTTGTCCCAGAGGCTCTTTACACTATCCTCATTTTTCTAATTCTTTTTTCTTTTTGCTGTTCTGATTGGGTGTTTTTTGCTTCCTTATATTCCAAATCACTGTTTCGATTCTCGGTTTCATCTAGTGTACTGTGGATTCCATGTAAATTATTCTTCATTTCAGTTAGTATATCCTTCATTTCTGATTGATTCTTTTTATGGTTTTCATGTCCTTTTTTATGCTATTGAAGTTCTCTCTAAGTTTAACTACTCTTTCCCTAATTTCACTAAGTATACTTAGAACTAGTGTTTTGAACTTTGCATCTAGATTGCTTGTCTCAGTTTTGGAGTTTTTTCTGTTTTTTCACTTGGGACACGTTTTTTGTCTCCTCATTTTGACAGCCTCCCTGTGTTTGTTTCTATGGATTAGGTAGAGCTGCTATATCTCTGGGTCTTGGTAGAGTGGCCTAATGTTGTAGGTGTCCTATAGGGTGCAGTGGCACAGGCTCCCCATTCACCCAAGCTGGGCATTCCAGGTGTGACCCCCATGTGCGCTGTGTACACCTTCTTGTTGTAGTTGAGCCTTAATTGTTGTTGGCATGTCAATGGGACAATTTACTCCAAGACTCATTGCCTGCAAGGACTGGCTGTGACCACCATGATCAGCTGTGCTGGCACCCTCCCCTCAGAGCAGGACTTACTTCAGTGGGGCTCTGGTGCCTGCTGAGTTCACCTCTTGAGTGTGTTCCTTGTGGAGATAGTTGGGTGGTGCTTCAACATGGTCTGAAGCTGTCCACTGGGTACCCTGGCTCTTGGGCCTTGCAAGAAGTGCAGGCCAAGGTCAGCCACTGTCTGTGTTCTGCCCATGGCCACCCAGAATGAGCCACAAAGTGAACTACAGATGGCTGGTATGTGCTGGGCGTGGAGGTACCCAGGAAAGGCCAAGCTGTGAACCAAGGCTAGCTGCTGCTAGTGCTGGGTCTGGGGCCACTTAGTAAGAGGTAAGGGGGAAAACCAAGGCAGATGCTGCTTGTTTGAGAGATCTTTAGGAAAGTCTGAAGTGTGGAAAAGCCACTGGAAACAACTCGGGTGAGCCCCGCAAGTTGGTGAGGCGAAGCCTTAGGAAATCACCAGGATAGGGCCAACAATGTGAGTCAGGTTAATGGAGACTGAGATAGGGGGCCCACCTGCTGGCTCTGTGAGGGAAGGGCTCAAAAAAGGAACAATGGCTTCTACCAGCACTTCTGTCTGGAAGAAAGCTGCCCCTCCAGTTCTCACCTTGATGCCAGACACTTTAGTTCCTCCCCGAATATCCCTGGTGCCTTTCAAGCTGCTGCTCCAGTCCTGGAACTCAGAGTGAGTGAGTCCAAGTAAGTCTGTGCATGGGCCCTTTAAGAGGAACTGCCTTAGACTCCAGCAGTTCTCTGTCTCACTCAGCCATAGTCCCCACTGGTTTTCACATTCAGAATCATGGGGACTTCCCTTCCCGGCGCTGGACCCTGGGCTGGGAGGCCTGGTGTGGTGCGGGGCTGGGACCTCTCGCTCCTCAGGTTGTGCCTTCACAGCCTAGATAACCCTCCTGATTTTGATCTGCCACACAGGGGTGTGGGACCAACCCGTGGCATCTCTACCCCTCCTACCAGTCTGGAGTGTCTTATGCTTAGTTGTAGGACTTCCGTTCAGCTAGATTTCAGGAAGTTCTGAATGACGTTTGTTCTGTAGTTTAGTTGCATTTTTGAGGCAGTTGTGGAAGGATATGAGTGCTGCTTTTACCTACTCCACCATCTCGACAGGAAGAAAGAAATTTCAGTCATACAAGAAAGTAGAATACTGCAATGACTATGTCCATTGCCAAGCTACAACCAATATAAACTCATGACCATTCATTTCATCTGTACCTCCACTCTTTTTTTTAATCCTTACCCATGGGCATGCTTAGAGAGAGGGCAAGGAAGGGAGAGAGAGCGAGGAAGAGAAACATCAGTGTGAGAGAGATACATAAATCTGTTGCCTCTCATGTGTGCCCTGACTGGGCATCAAACCCACAACCGGGGCATGGGCCGTGACTGGGAGTCAAACCCATAACCTTTTGGCTTACGGGACAACACTCCAACCATCGGAGTCACCCTCACCGCAGCGTTACCCCCCACTCTTTGCAGCCACCCAGCTGCATTATTTTGAAACAAATCTCAGTATATTGATGCATCTATAAATAATTCAGTATGACTCTCTAAAAGATAACATTTATTATTATTTTTTAAATCCTCACCCAAGGACATTTTTTTCAGTGCCTTTAGAGAGAGAGCAAGGAAGGGGAAGAGAGAGAGAGAAAATGTATTGATGTGAGAGAGAAACATGGATCAGTTGGCTTCTCATAACGCACCCCAACTGGAGATTGAACCCACAAACCGGGTAAGTGCCCTGACGGGGAGTTGAACCAGCAACCCTTTGGTCTATGGGATCGTGATGCTCCAACCAACTGATCCACACCAGCCAGGCCTCTAAAAGATAACTTGGAAAGAATGTAACCAGGATAACATTAACCTTATGCATTAGCCATATTTCTTTAAATCAACTATCTAGTCAGTGTTTGTATTAGGTATCTATTGCTGTGTAACTTAGTGGTTTCAGAAAACAATGAACATGTATTGTGGCTCCCAGTTTCCGCGGGCCAGGAAATTGGCAGCATTTTAGCTAGGCTGTCCTGCTCAGTGTCTCGTGACACTGCAGTCACCTGAAAGCTTGATCTACTTTCCAGGTGGCTCCTTTTACACTGGCCAGCAAGTCCGTGCTGGCTTTTGGGGAGTGCGGGCCTCAGGTCCTGTCTGCAAGCACTCTCCACAGGGCGTCTGAAGGCTTCAGAACCTGTGCCTGGTTCCCCCAGAGCAAGTGAACCAAGAAGCCAAGGAGGAAGCTGCAATGCCCTTTCCACGACTCACCTAGCTTCATCAGTCACACACAGTACTTCAGTCCTGCAGGCCAGCCCCCTTCTCTGTGAGAGGGTGTGAATGCCAGGAGGCCTGATCCTTCGGGGCCTATGCTGGAGAATGGTTACCACAGATTCAAATGGCTCCAGAGCTTTCTCTTTCTCTCTCCAGTTTCTTTATTTGAATCGGGATCCAAACAAGGTCTGCATTGTTGCATTTTGCTGATATGGCTCACTCCGAAGTCTGAAACTCTGGATTCCCTTCCCTCTTTTGATTTCATTCTTATTTCTTTGTCCCTCCCCCCTCCCTTTTTTTGTTAAAGAAATCAAGTTGTTTGTCCTTAGAGTTTTACTGGATTTCGCCGTTTGCATCCCCATGATGTGCCTCAACATTATCCTTCAGTCCCTGTCCTTCCCGTAAACTGGTCCTTAGATCTGTAACTTAAAACATCATCGGTGGTGTTTACTTCCATCGGGAGGCACATGTCTGGCTGCCTCTGTTACTACAATGCTGGTGGCTATTGATGATTATTGCCTACCTTCGTTATTTCATCCGAGGTTTACAAAATAGTTTCTTCATCTATCAGCTGGACTCTTTTTACAGAAAGAAACTTTCACTTACTTTTTGATTACCCTGAAGTACAGTTAATACGGAAAAGGAAGGCTAAATGCAAATATTCAGAAGTAACTGGTTTATAGCATCCTCCAGAGGTGACCGATAAGGTATTTTTAAAATATCATCATGAATTTAAAAATATTTGATTTCAATCCATTGCACTTATAATTCTTATTGTCTGAAACAATCCCATCTCTAGCCAGTGGGAGCCTCTTTTTTTTATTATTATTATTTTATTGTTGTTCAGTTACAGTTATCTGCATTTTCCCACCACCGCTCCCCCTCACCCCATCCAAACCCACCTCCCTCCCTTTACCCTTGGTTTTGTCCATGTGTCCTTTATAGTAGTTCCTAAAAGCCCTTCCCCCCACTGTCCCCTCCCCCCTCCCCTCTGGCTATTGTTAGATTGTTCTTAATTTCAATGTCTCTGCTTATATTTTGTTTGCTTTTTTTCTTTTGTTGATTATGTTCTAGTTAAAGGTGAGATCATGTGGTGTTTGTCCCTCACCGTCTGGCTTACTTCACTTAGCATAATGCTCTCTAGTTCCATCCATGCTGTCGAAAAGGGTAGGAGCTCCTTCTTTCTCTCTGCTGTGTAGTATTCCGTTGTGTAAATGTACCATAGTTTTTTGATCCACTCATTTGCTGATGGGCACTTAGGTTGCTTCCAGCTCTTGGCTATTGTGAATTGTGCTGCTGTGAACATTGGGTGCATAGGTTCTTTTGGATTGGGAGCCTGTCAGTCAGCCTCTTTAGGTCAGTCCTTGTAAATTAAACTGGTCAGCTTTGAAAGCTTCTTTCTGGAAGAGGTTCCAGGTTCATCTTGTACATTTCCTGTGCCGACCTTTAAGCATTATTTATCCAAGGAGCTCTGTTCCTTTTAGTGGGTAACGAGAGAGACCACAATTTGGGCATTAAGAGTGTAACTGCCTTTCAGCTGGCTCCTTTCCCAGGTTATTCTCCAGTCACCTGCTGTGAAATGCAAATCCGACCACTTCCTCGCTCAATGCCCTTGGGTGCTGTTTCCCTCAGGACAAAGCCAGCACCTTAGCATGGAACACAGGCTCGCCTTGTTTTATTGAGCTTCACAGAAGCTGCTTGTTATTGTTTTTTAAGTAATAATTTGAAGGCAAGACCCTCCGTCAGCAACAAGATTACAACTCACTTTATTGTGATACTTGCTTTATCTGGGAAAAAAACCCTCAGTGTCCCCGAGCGGTGCCTGTGCCGGGTCCTCAGCTCACCCCTCCCTTCCATTTCCTACATGTCTTCTCCAACTTGCCACCCCAGCACCCTCTGTACCATGCTGCTGTACCATTTTCTCATACTGATTCTTTGACCTGGACATACCCATTCACCTGTTTGCTTTGCCTCAGTCTTTGAAATTGAGCCCTACTTAGCTCAGCTGTCATCTCCCAAACTTTTCCCTGAACCACCAGATCAGGCTAAATGTCTTGCACTGTGGTCTCACGGCCCACTCTGCTTACCCACGTAAGCACCTAACGCCCACCTGCCCTCGGCTGTGAGGAACTAAGGTGCCTGTCTTTATCCCCAGCATGGAGATGCCCCATCTGATAACCTACTTAGGCAGGACTATCTCTCACCCAACACAGGAGGTCCTTCCACTTTGACACCAATGCTCCCTCATGCCAGCCAGCTCAGGCCTGCAGGTCTGCTCTGCCCAGAGTGGGTTTTGTTAACCCCTTCTGCTTAATTTGCAATTGGTGCGCTTGTTGGGGAAAATACTAAAAGGTTGTAGATCGGTGGTGGGGAGATTTTGGCCGAACGACCTCACATTTCCCTCTCCACCCTGGCCGGGGCTGGAGCCGGAATGAAGGGCAGGAGGGCACCGGCCTCAGCATGCAGTGAGGAGCCAGGGCTCGAAGCGGGGCGCCTGGGTTCTTCGCAGACACGCAGCTGCCACTGCCTGCTGCCCGACTCCGGAAGCTGCTGATCCTGTCGCAAATACCACCTTCTTAGGTTACTGGGAATATTAAAACTGCAGGACTGTGTGTCTTACTCCCCACCGCAAATAGACGTCAAGTCAGTACGAGGCTAAAATTGGGTTTTAGAGAAACCGAGACTGACGTTTTTCAGGCAGCAGGAGAGGTGAGTGAGAAAAGATGTTCTAGGCACTTTCTAAGTTGGGGAAAGAAATGGCGATGCTTAGCTGGGATGGGGGTATGTGGAGCGCAAGAGGTCAGTCAACTGTAGGTAACCCAGGTGAACCGGTCCGGTAACAGGTAACAGTCAAACCCTCACAGGAAGCTCCATGGCTGCAATGAACATGACAAGCGTAGGGCAATTGTGCCAAAACGAGAAAGCCAGGTTGCAATCCAAACTCTGGTTTAGGATCTCATACATAAACAAGGATGCTCTTCACAGATGATTCCTACCGCCTAGAACAGACCTGGCCACTATGGTGACCCACTCACCGAATGAGTGGATTATGCCTTTTTTCCATTACATACCCTCAAATTCCAGAGCCTGCCTACACACTGGAACCAAGTACATGTAGTTCCAAATCACGTACAACACAGGCTAGGAACCAGGGGGGACCAGAAAGAGG
The DNA here is from genome assembly GCA_004026765.1 of Micronycteris hirsuta. Lineage (NCBI taxonomy): Eukaryota > Metazoa > Chordata > Mammalia > Chiroptera > Phyllostomidae > Micronycteris > Micronycteris hirsuta. The sequence goes on from PVJI01016076.1 coordinate 37,022, forward strand.
CCTGGGCTACGTATCAGACAGAAAAAAATTCCCAACCTCTGTGGCAAGCTGGGGCTACAGAACGAGTGCCTGAGTGGGCGGCAGCTTCCTTCCCCTCGCACCCAGAGCAAAGAATCTCGCCCCGCGCAGCTCCCGTTATCAAGTCCCTCACACCCCGCCAGGCTCGGCTAGACAGCCTTGAATTGAAAATATGTTAACACCAGGAACGGTTAAAGAATTTTCTTTATTTATTATTATTTTTTTTTACAAATTAAGACTATGTAGATTTCATATATTTCTGATCAAAAACACCTTTGTCTTCACAGTATGTTAGAGAACGCAGCCTGAGCTGAAAGCAAAGGAACTAGAAAAGAAAGTGATAATTATAGTGATTACTGTTTTAAAAACCTGTTAGACATTTTCTTTAAAAGTAGTTTTTTTATATCTTGTCATTCTTGGCACTGTTTCTAAAGAAAAACTCCTTTAACCCAAGCAAAAAAAGCACAAGAGGTGGAGTTTGGCTTCAAGAGATGTAACTTGGATTCTAAGGCCTAGCGAAGAATCAACAAATTCACGGAGTTGTTATGAGGGGTTAATGGGAAGGAAGTCCTAGTAAGCTTTCAAGCCAGAAGCTGGAGGCAGGAGCTCAGAGGGCAGCATCCTCTGTGGAAGCAAGTCATTCTGGGCGGCACGCCACTCCAGAAACAGAGCCTGGGAACAAATCTTTTCATGGGATGGTGTACTGCAAACGAGTAGGCACTGGCTCAAATTGTGTGCTGGGTGTGAACAGGCAGAGCCAAAAACGGTGTCCTACAGGCAGTAAGCTTTCCATGGCTCAGTCCCCCTTTCGCTGCAGCCCTGTGAGTAGCCAGAGCCACAAGTGCTCCCAAGGGCCACCCATCTGTGTCAGCTGACTGTGCAGCCCAGGGAAGGAGCGGGGTCCCCACCAGCACTGCCTTCCCTCCATTTGCAGGGAATTCGGTATCTTGCAGGCTTGGTCACCTGGGCCCTGCCAGGGAGGCTGCAGAATTACAGAAAACAGGTGTAGAGCCAAAACTAAAATGCATATGTATAATAAACATTTATCTCCTGCCCCAAGTTTCTGGCTTGACAATAACTATCAGCAGGAGGGACATCACCAGATGGGAGGTAACAAAAACGCATCAGAGGACTGGTGTGACGCTGCCTCCCAAGCCGCCACAGCCCCGTTCTGCTGATCCGAACAAAGAACCACTCAGTAGAGACTTTGTCCCAACAAGTCTGTCTGGCGGGATTAGTTACAATTACCCCCCAGAGGCTCAGCCCTTCTCCCCCCCGATCTTCCTTGCCTGGGATCTTTATTCACAGCCACCTGGTGGGGGCCACTCAGTAACCAAGGTGATAACCAGTAAAAAATAAAATGAAGACCAGGGGAAATCTGGGGATTCTAGGCTCTATCTTGCCATACATCAGCAGCCTTTTTTTTAAGTGCCGACAAGAGTTAGTCTTCCCTTCGGGCTGAAACGCTCCCACCCAGGGATGGAAGGCAGGCAGACTCCCTAAGGGTCAGACACGAGACAGGAAAGAGCAGGGGAGCAAACCATACAAATCCACATTCCTTTCGTGATGGCAAGGCGGAAAGTGCGTTTGCCAGACTAGCAGACGCTTGGGCAGCTCAGAAGATGCAAAGCATTCGCCAGCAGAGGCTCTTCATTTTCTTTGTAGGGCTGACAGCTCAGACACACTGAGTAACAACGGGCCCAGCAGACTTCTTTCCGAAGGAAAACACACTGCCCATGCCACAGGAGCTGTGCCCCGACCAGACCGTGCTGAGGAAGGAGGGGCCGAGGAGCCTCCACCCGGCAGTTCAGATCCACTCGGTACAGCTCCCTCGGAAAGCAGCCTCCTGGGGTCATCTCCTTCTGCAGTTCCCTCCTCATCACGATGGACTGGCTGCCTAAGTGGAGGAAGAAGCTAGGGATGGGGATGGCAGAAAAGGAAGTGGGGAAGAACTCCAGGAATATGAAGCCAAACTCCAAACTATGCTAATCAGTTTTTTGATCAAAAAATTCAAAATAGAGAAAACCACAAAGTACAAAAGCTTTTCTGATGCTTTTCATTATCAGAGATCACACCACATGTAATGTGTGCAGAGAGAAAATGAGGGGGTGGAGGGAGAGGAAGCCAAACTGGGGAAAAGGCTGGATGGTCATTTCACTTCTTCTCTTTCTTCTGGTCCTGGAAATAGAGAAAAATCACCCAATTAAT
>PVJI01016077.1:0-39239 GCA_004026765.1 Micronycteris hirsuta
GTGGAAATTGACTGTGGGAGTGGGGGACCAAATGGGCAGAGGAAGGCAAAGGGGGGAAAAGTGGCACAACTGTAATAAAAAAAACAATTAAAAATTATACAAAACTAAAAAAAACAAAAAACAAAAAAGAAGATAAAATACCTTTATTTTGTTCTATTTACAGAGAAAAGAGTCATGCTATAGGAAATTTTAAAGTCCTCCATCCATAAAACACAACTTTTCTTTTTTCTTTTTAATTACTTTATTGTTCTTCAATTACAGTTGTCTGCATTTTCTCCCCTCCCATCCCCCGATATCATTCCAACCCACTTCCCTCCCTTGCTTCCACCCTTCCCCTTGGTTTTGTCCATGTTAACTTTATAGTAGTTCCTGAAAACCCTTCTCCCCACAGTCCCCTCCCCTCTCCCCACTGGCTATTGTTAGATTGTTTTTTTTTTTTTTTTTTTTTAGATTTTATTTATTTTATTTTTAGACAGAGGGGAACAGAGGGAGAAAGAGAGGGAGGGAAACATCAGTGCGTGGTTGCCTCTCATACAGCCTTCACTGGGGACGTGGCCTGCAACCTATGCATGTGCCCTGACTGGGAAATCAAACCAGCGACCCTTTGGTTCACAGCCAGAGTTCAAACCACTGAGCTACACCAGCCAGGGCAACTAGGCTGTTTCTTTTCTTTTCTTTTTATAGAGAGGGGGGAAGGGAGTGAGAAAGAAAGGGAGAGAAACAGCAGTGCATAGTTGCCTCTCACAGGACCTTCACTGGGGACCTGGCCCGCAACCCAGGCATGCATCCTGACTGGGAATCGAACCAGCGATCCTTTGGTTCTCAGCCTGCACTCAATCCACTGAGCTACACCAGCCAGGGCTTGTTAGATTGTTCTTAATTTCAATGTCTCTAGTTATATTTTGTTTGCTTTTTTTCTTTTGTTGATTATGTTCCAGATCATATGGTATTTGTCCCTCACTGCCTGGCTTATTTCGCTTAGCATAATGCTCTTCAGTTCCACCCATGCTTTAGCAAAGGGTTGGAGCTCCTTCTTTCTCTCTGCTGTGTAGAATTCCACTGTGTAAATGTACCGTAGTTTCTTGATCCACTCATTTGCTGATGGGCGCTTAGGTTGCTTCCAGCACTTGGCTGTTGTAAATTGTGCTGCTATGAACATTGGGGTTCACAGGTTCTTTTGAATTGGTGTTTCAGGGCTCTTAGTGTATAATCCAAGTAGTGGAATTACTGGGTCAACAGGCAGTTCCATTTTTATTTTTCTGAGGAAATTTCATACTATTTTCCACAGTGGCTTCACCAGTCTGCATTCCCACCAACAGTGCACTAGGGTTGCCTTTGCTCCACATCCTCTCCAGCAGTTATCTGTTGCTTTGTTGATGATGGCCATTCTGACTGGTGTGAGGTGGAATCTCACTGTGGTTTTAATTTGCATCTCTCTGATGGCTAGTGACACTGAGCATCTTTTCATATATTTCTGGGCCCTCTGTATGTCCTCCTTGGAGAAGTGTCTGTTCAAGTCTTTTGCCCATTTTTTTAAATTGTTTTTTTTTTTTGTCTTCCTGGAGTGGAGTTGTATGAGTTCTTTATACATCTTGGAGACCAAACCCTTGTCTGAGGTATCATTGGTGAATATGTTTTCCCATATGGTTGGTTCTCTTATTATTTTAATACTGTTTTCTTTAGCCTTCCAGAAGCTTTTTATTTTGATGAGGTCTCATTTGTTTATTCTTTCCTTTATGTCCCTTGCTCTAGAGGACATATCAGTGAAAATGTTGCTGCATGGGATGTCTGAGATTTTCCTACCGATGTTTTCCTATAGGACTTTTATGACATCACGACTTATATTTAAGTCTTTTATCCACCTTGAATTTATTTTTGCATATGGTGTAAGTTGGTGCTCGAGTTTCATTTTTTTGCATGTAGCCATCCAGATTTCGCAACACCATTTGTTGAAGAGGCTATTTTTACTCCATTTTATGCTGCTGATCCCTTTGTTGGAGATTAATTGACCATAGAGACTTGGGTTTATTTCTGGGCTCTCTATTCTGTTCCATTGGTCTATCTGTCTGTTTTTATGCCAGTACCAGGCTGTTTTGATATAGTTTGATATCAGGTATTGTGATCCCTCCTACTTTGCTCTTCTTTCTCAAAATTGCAGCAGGTATTCGGGGGTGTTTATGGTTCCATATAAATTTTTGAAGTGTTTGTTCTATATCTATGAAATATGCCATTGGTACTTTGATAGGGATTGCATCAACTCTATTAATTGCTTTGGGTAGTATGGACATTTTGATGATGTTGATTCTTCCGATCCATGAGCACAATATATAAGACACAAATTTTCAAGAAATAGTTAATGAATTTAGTAAATACATTATTCAATAAATAGTAAATATATTTGTAAGGTCCATCAGAACACAAACTCCAACATGTATCAAGTGAAGAAAATTCCACCTAAAAGTAAAACAACCATAAACAGAAGAAACTTGTAAGAAACCTTTCAAAGAGAAATAAATACAATAAAAGAAATGTGTAAACATGAAAAACAACTTGAAATCAGAAATTAAAATACTATGGAAAAATCGTCAAAAGATGGGAAAAAATGAAATCAGTGCTGATTAACACTGGAAAGAATAGGAAGAACGTAATAGAATTATCTTGTAAGTAAAGAGTAAATTGCAAGGTACCTAAAGGAAAAGAGTGAAGTGAAAATTTAGTAAGAGACATCAAAGAAAGTTATAAAAGAGCAAGTCAATGAAAATGTAGTAAAGAACAAAAAAGGGTCAGACAGTAAGTAACAAAAATGAAAAACAAAGAAAAGATAGCATTTGTTTTATTAGAGGCTCTGAAGAAAAAAATCAAAAGGAACATAAAGGAATATTTAAAAAGATTTTTAAATCCTTACCAAGGACATTTTTTTTTCATTGTTTTCAGAGAGAGAGAGAGAAGCAAGAAGAGAGATGGGAGAAAGGGAAACACTGATTAGCTGTCTTCTTACATGCGCTCCATCCGGAGACTGAACCCGCAGTCTAGGTGTACGCCCTGACTGGAATGGAATCAATGACCTTTCAGTCTATGGGATGATGCTCCAACCAAATGAGCCACATTGGTCAGGACAAGAAAAAGGGAATAAAACTTGAATTCAATAAACTTTCCGGAATTAACAAAATATTTTTTAAAATAAATATATTTGTAAGGTCCATCAGATTCTTCATCAGAAAATAAACCAAAGACAAACTACTCAAATATATCATAATGAAATTATTGGATTAAAAATGCAATCTATAACATTTCCAGGAAAAATTACATCACTTTAAAGAACAAAACTAACTTAAAATGGCAAAGATTAGTGAAAAACAACATGCATAAGGAGACAGCAACCGGGCAGTGTTTCTTTATTTTTTAACTCAGTGAAATAAGATCTGAACCAAGCATTTTATATACAACCAAATTGTCCATTAAATATCAAGGCTATTGGGGGGAAAATCAGGTTTTAAAATATGTAGGAAATTTTGCATACCCTTACTTACCTCAAAGTATCGACTAAAGGATCAGCTCAGCCACCCAAAAAATCCAGAAATGAGAAATGGGAGACACACACACACACACACACGCGCGCGCGCGCACGCGCACACACATACACACACACACATATGGCTAAAACAGAGGAAAAAACATGGAATTTATTTTTCTGGGCAAGTTTTGAGAATTTTAACAACAAAATAAATAATGACAATAATGTCTTATAACCCAGAAAATAAATTAAATATCTATTAGCCTACACTGATATATGTAGTAGAATAAATACATACATGTGTAGTTGTAAAAATATATAAATAATATGTAGGAACAGTTATTCCCTATAGTAGAATACAAACTCATAAAAGTAGAAAAATTGATGGAAATAGAAAACCACCATTAGACAATAACTCCAGTAATAATTTTCCAGGCAAAAATCATGGATAAAACCTATTAGTGAATAAAGATTGGATGAAAACAGTACATTTGCATAGTCTTTAAAGTATTTCCCCATAAAATTTTTATTAAATATAAAGGAGAACAGTAACCTTACAGTGGAGAATCCTAGTAGACACCACCTATGCCAAGAGATCAAAGTTAGTATCCCTTGTTACAGGACCCTGTATCACGATGTATCTCCTGAAAGAATGCACTGAAAGAGCCACCTATACCCTCTTTGGAGCCCTTTAAAAAATGCATCACATCAAACTAATCTAGTTCAGTAATGTAATGAATTATACTTAGTACCTTTAAAATGTTAATTAAAATGAACAAAGTTTTATGCTCTGGCAAGTAATTTGGAGGTATTTACCTAATTTGATTATCTGCCACTAACTGAAAAAATAAAATGTGTCAAGAAAGGTTATTTCTATAAACACATAGAAATGTTTACTTCAATATATTATAAATAGAGAAAAATGTTAATTACTGAAATTACAATATGATATAATAGCTACATATAATTTTTACCCTTAGGCTTAAGTGTACTTAAGCAATGAATTAATATGTACTTACAGCCCGGCTGGTGTAGCTCAGTGGATTGAGAATGGGCTGGGAACCAGAGGGTCTGGTTTCGATTCCCAGTCGGGGCACATGCCTGGGTTGCAGGCCAGGTCTCCAGTGAGGGCCATGTGAGGGGCAAGCATACATTGCTCTTTCTCCCTCTCTTCTCCTCTCTCTAAAAATAAATAAATAAAATCTTAAAAAAAAATGTACTTAATATCCAGGTAATATTTTCAATTATATCCCACACCAAAATTAAGTGAGGGCAAAAGTAGCCTATTGAATTTCCTGAAAGCTTTATTTTCTCACATTTTTCCAAGTTCAAATGACCCTTTCTTGTTTACTTGTCTCTTTTTTCTTATCTCACACTGGTATTAGAATGAACACTTATTACCACGGTCTGTATTTGCAGTCTTATGTATAGCACGAACATTTAACTTATTTCTGGAGTATGAGAATTAACCTGAGAAAGTCAGGAAGGACTGGAAAAAGTAATCCATACACATGCATAGGGAAGAAAACAAATTAGGACTTTTAAGAATAAAATATTTCTAGCCTCTAATAATTTAACTTTTATAGCATTCAGGCCTTGTTTCATAAACAACATAAAACTTGAAGTCTTTCCTTTGTAGGTTTAAATGGCACATTTCACCCTATTTTCATTCTAACACAAGCAGAAAGTTACACAGATTTTAGGCAATGTGAAAAACAAAGCCAAGAAGTATATTTCCTTCCCTTCAAACCATGGTTAATCATAATTTCATACCAATAGTGAGCAGGAACATTTTTAAAAAGTACAACAGATTAAATTGACTTTTGGAATGTCAGTGGGAGGACCTGAATGAAGTGTTCTTCTGGAAAAATAATCAAAATACTGGCAAAAAAAATTATACTAATTTCAGAACTCTGGAAATTAACCAGAGAAATAAAACAAATGGAAAAATGTCTGAGAAAAACTACTAAACTTTTGGAAGATAGCATTGTTTGTGGTGTGTCGACTTGAGTCTATTCCCATGTCCTCTCAAGTTCCCCTCCTACCCCATTTCCACGGTGCAAGAGGTTTGAAAATCTAGTGGTCTCATAGCTAGTACAGAGTACTAATCTCTTTTGGACCTCAATTATAAGACCTACCTAATAGCAGTGAATATTCCCATCAAACTCCATTTCCAAAGTATTTGACATGACTCAGAACTGATCTCAATAAGAGCAGGAAAAGGCCTGTCTCTGGGCATTACTGAAACTATAGCAATTACAGTCACTAAGGCTGAGATTTCAGTTGCAGTATGCAAAAACCTGGCATTAATCAGAGACATTCAAAAGAAATTGGTAGTGAACACGATGGGACACGGGGGACTTTAAATAGTCTTGGCATACTCCTGGAGATCCAGAAGGCCACAATATGTTGAAGGCTGCACACATTATTCTGCAGAACTGGGATAGGAAAAGGCCTTAGTCATTGTCCTCTCCTGAACTTGATGCCATACTTACGAGGAAGTGAAAGCTAAACCATTATTTATAAACTTCTTGAAGTTCAAAGGTATACCTTCACATGGCAATTTTCTGGACAAAAGATGGAAGGTAAGGCTTTTAAGAAAATTTGCTGACCAGTGAATGGCTGGCCACTAAATTATAGTAATTTAGGTGAACCCTTGAATGCTTAAGTTTGCATTTACTGTCTTTAAAGCACAGATCAGTCATCCACTTTATATCTTTGGTTTCTTTCAGTTTCTACATAATTTTTATGTACATGAGTGTAAAAAATAAACACAGCTTTGATCTAGTGTGCACTTCAAACCATTGTGGAAGGTGAAATTTATTTTAAAGGAACATCAATCTTAAATTGTACACTCTATAAATCAGACTGAATTAAATTGTGCCTCAGCAGGATTAGCAAATTCCAAGTTTGTGGACTTACACTCTTTTCTGGTAAAAAATGTTTTTCAATGAGTTAGCAAAATTTAACGGTAGAACAATGAGATAATAGTGTAAGTACAATGTGAGACAATCCACGTTCCTTTGTTCTCCTCTGCATCTATCTATGCTCCTCAGAGACTTTTGTTCAAAAGGCGGTGCTGTTGACTGAGGTAAACATGTGCCAAGCAGTAGAGATATGCTCATACTACATCCAGATAGTATGTGAGATGATGCATAGTTATTATTCAGGAACCATTTAACAAAGAAATAACTTCTTTAAAGAAAATAAAGTCATAAATTTCACTTCTAAATTGTAAAGTAAAAATTGAAAGCTGATCCTTGCATTTGAAAATATCAGAAATTATATAGGCACCTAAAAGGGAGATAAAATACTACAAGCCTCTAGGAATACTGAACAAGTATTTGGAAAATGGGAGCAGCAGCTTGCAAGATATCATTTTAATGGGTTTATAAAAACTCATGTCTCTAAGGGACTCTTTTTCTTTGCTCAAAAAAAATGTCACGGTGATGTACACCTCAGACAGTATTTATGAACAGTGGAGTTATTCATAGTTTTCTGAATGCATTACTGTGGTTTCTGTGTCCAACCACCTGCATGCATTCATGATGGTTCTCTGCCATATGAAGTCAGGCTGATTTAACATATGTGAACTTGTGTTACTCATACAGCTTTCACACACCAACCCAGAAGTGTCCTTAATCTAAAAGAATGTTTAGGTAATTATTCATTAAAGTTTATAAGAAAAATGTTGATAACTTTTAAGTCAGCCCTGGGTTGAAAGTTAAGTGCACAGCTATAATTTATGTATTAAGCTTTCCACTTTCTACTTGTTCTCTAGACAGAGTCAAGAATTTTAATTATGGGAACTTAAAAATAACAAATGTGTTTATTTGAGTGGAAATGTGTTGATAATTCAACTTCAGTAAAACAGAAAATAAGAGACTGAGGTACGGAGAAGCAGAGAAAACAGTTCAGTAACTTTGTCTTGAAATGATTCCAAAGAGTATTATTTGAAGGACTTAGCTTCCTGACATTTATGAGGAAAGATCTTAGCCCCATAACCTCATTGTGAAGACCTATGGAATCTTAGAAAACTTCAGTTTTCATATCCTTTCTAACATTTATTAAGTGCATAAAATTAACATTTATTAAATTTACTTAAATTTCTTGTTCTCATATTTGCCATTAATAACTTTGTGGTGGTGATGTCCTACTGCGATCATAGTTGGATGGGTTAATAGAGATATTGGTTGGCCAAAAACTTCATTCAGATTTTAAGTAAAAATAAAAGATACATTTTCCATCTTCACCGATAATTTTATTGAACAACCATTTCACTGTTTTGTTCCATTATTTTCTGCCATCTTTCAGGCAACTTCATAATTACATCTTCCCAAAACTTTTTATCTTTTTGAGCAAAGAACTCTTCCAGGTATCCTTTGCAGTCTTCCAGGGAATTTATTTTTTTTTCTACGAAGAGAATTTCGTTAAGACCGAAATAAATGGAAATCCAAAGCTGCAGTGTCTGGTGAATAGGGTGAAGGAATCAGAACTTCCCAGCCAGGCTGCAACAGTTGTCGCCTGGCCACGTAGGGAACATGCGTCACCCTGATGGAAGATTGTGTTTTCTGTCGACTAATTCTAGAAGCTTCTGTCCAGTGCTGCTTTCAGTTGGTCTAACTGGGAGCAGTACTTGTTGGAATTAATCGTTTGGTTTTCCAATAAGAGCTCATAATAGAGGACTCCACTCCAATCTCACCATATACACAGCATCACCTTCTTTGGATGAAGACTGGTCTTTGGTGTGGTTGGTGGTGGTTCATTTCACTTGCCCCACAGTCCCTTCTGTTTCACATTATTATAAAGTATCCACTTTGCATTTCTCATCACAATTTGTTTTACAAATGGCACTTTTTTTTTTTACATTTAAGCAGAGAATTGCATGCAGAAATATGGTCAAGAGGGTTTTTTTTCCTTATCTTATGTGAAACCCAAACATCGAAGTGATTGTCATAACCAAGATAGTGCAAATGATTTTCTTTCTTTTGTTTTTTGAACGCTTTTTATTATTCTTGTTTATTCTATTACAGTTGTCCCAATTTTTCTCCCTTTGCTTTCCTCTACCCAGCCCACCATCCACTCTCACAGTAAGTCCGCACACAGCATTGTCCATGTCCGTGGATCATTCACACTTGTTCTTTCACTAATCCCTCCCCTCTTTGCACCATTCCCTTCCTCCCCTCTGGCAGTGCTTGCTTTGAATATTTTGAGTACATTGGTTATCTCCTGCATAGTATAACACTGATCGTTCTCAGGTAATGTCTTGATTTGATCACTAACAGCTTCAATGGGTCTACCCGACCATGGAGCATCTTCCAGTGTGAAATCTCTAGCATGAAACTTGGCAAACCACTTTTGACAGGTTCGATAAGTCACAGTATCTTCTCCATACACTGAACAAGTCTTTCTTTTTGCATTTTTTAATGATTTTATTTATTTTATTTTTAGACAGAAGGGAATGGAAGGAGAAAGAGAGGGAGAGAAACATCAATTTGTGGTTTCCTCTCACGTGGCCCTCACTGGGGACCTGGCCTGCAACCCAGGCATGTGCCCCGACTGGGAATCGAACCGGGACCCTTTGGTTCCCAACCCATGCTCAATCCAATAAACTACAACAGCCAGGGATCTTTTTGCATTTCATTTGTGTTTTTACTTTTCTTAAAATAATAGAGCATAATATGTCAAAAATGTTGCATATTTTCTTCCATCTTCAATATCAAAATGGCTGCACAAAAATTCACCAATTTTGGTAATTTTTTAAAGTGGATATGGGAGCTGTCACAATACAATCTAACAAAATTGTTTTGAATGCAGTTAAAGATGACTAAGCACTACTGGAGCCATCTTACAGAAAAACAAAAAAGAAAAATGAAACTTTTGGCCAACCCAGCATGTAAAGTCATTGTAACAGTACCTGACACAGCTAAATTTTCCATAAATGGTTATTTTGCTATGATTATTATCAATGTAGTTCTGCCAACTGAAGTGTTAAAATAAATGAAGTTTGCTTAGTGCTCTCCCTTCTCCCTTTTGATATCTTTTCCTGATGAGTTCCTTGCCCCTCAGTCCTTTCCTCTTGATTACTTCATATGAATTTCAAAGACATTGATCTCACTACCACTGTAGCCAACAAACTATTTCCTCCATCCAAAACATATGTTATGGTCCCGGCTTGTGTGGCTCAGTAGATTGAGCATGGGCCTGCAAACCAAAGGGTCACTGGTTCGATTCCCAGTCAGGGCACATGGCTGGGTTGCAGGCCAGGTCCACAGTAGGGGGCGCATGAGAGGCAGCCATACACTGATGTTTCCCTCTCTTCCTCCTTTCTCCTTTCTAAAAATAAATAAATACATACATACATACATACATACATACATTATTAAAACAGTCCCATTTACAATAGTATCAAAAATGAATACACTACTTAGGAATAAATTTACCCAAGAATATGAAAGATCTGTACACTGAAAACTATTAAACTTTGATGAAAGAAATTAAAGAAGGCACAGTAAAATATATTTTGTGTACAGAGATTAGAAGAATTAATAATGTTCAGATATCCCTAATACCCAATCTGATCTACAGATTCAATATAATCACTACCAAAATTACAATGCCATTTTTCCAAATCAATGTAAATAAAATTTAGTTACACATATAAGATCTGCTATACAACATTGTGCCTATAGATAACAGTCTTACATACTTAAAAATCTGTTATAAGGGTAATTCTCATGTCAAGTGTTTTTATTAAAAAAGTGAATAAATAAGATTTAAAAAACTTTTTAAATATTTGGAAAACTACTAATGTCAATAAAGAATTGCATATAGACATGGTTGAACAGTAATTTGAAGACGTAAGTGTAGGCATGCCACTAAAATACTATGTATAGCCCTAACTAACTCTTAATCTTTAGCAGTCATTTATCTAACTCCCATTTCTTCATCTATAAATAGGATAGAAATACCTAACATCTGTTTTGGTATAAAGTGGAGAGTTTGTAACTGCTGTTTTTGTAAATATAAGTACAAAATAATCACAATAATTCATATAGGAGGTATGTTTCTTTTATAATAAATGTTGACATTTTTAATATTGTTACAACATACTTTTTCTTTCTAGAAGGGCTGTTGTAGATCAGGATCTTTATGGCACTATTATAAAGCCAAGTGAGTCACATTTTCTAAGATATAGCCCCTGTGAAATACTGGGAGAAAAACAGCGTAATTTTTCAATCAGCACAGGGAATACCAAGTATTTAGCAATAGGGGAGTCCTTTATCTGATTCCAGGAAAATCCTAGCATAAACAAATATATTGGTAAGTGGCAATTATTACTGATACTGTTTTAAAAAATGACTTCCCTAGTTTATGTAAATTTTAGTGACATACGCCATTATATCTTATCTATAAACATTATCATGAACCAGTAACTCTTTTTTGTGGTATGCCCCAGTGACAGGTAATCTCATATTTTTTGGTGTCATACTAAATAGCAAAGTCTATTTCTTATCCATATAATATGTAAGATTGTATGAATTGTTTGCTGATTGGATTTTTAAACTGAGCTGCCTTGATCTTGTAACATTGGAAAAGTACAAAGAACATGATAGAAACACAGTTGCTCTTAATGCTTCTACTTGGGATGTTGCATATGTAATGTGTGCTCATGGATAAGTAAGTCATGTGGCAAAGCCTGACATCAGTTGGGTAAGGAGGTGCACTACTTCCTTAACAGACACTGTAAAAGACATGACAGTGGGGGGATATGATCCTTTCAAATGAAGGGGGATTGCTATTCAACCAATAATAACAATCTACCATGGTTACCTTTTGCAACTCAATATTCTTGAGGAAGTACAATTTCAGTTGTATTCCATGTATGATTTTAGAGGGATAGACTTTCGTTTTGTCAGTTAAAAGGTTTGTATTTATAAGACTTAACTTGGAACTGTGCTAATGCTGCTGATTTGTTATTAATTCAGATATCTGATGAAAAACTGCAGTTCTATATTTAATATTTACAGTTCAAGATATTCCTGACACACAGTTATTATAATTAAAGAAACTTATTTATTTAAAATATGAGGGTACCTTGAATTTTGTACACTTCAATTTCTTCAAATGAAAGAAGCAGTGTTTCTTTTTGAAAGTGAGTAGTGGGGACTGGAATTGTTACCGAACGAAAGGCGTCCATTTGCCTGCATCACATCAAAGCCCGGTGTGACATGAAGGAGCTTGCAGCAAATAAAGATAGGGTTTCTTAGTGAAGGAAGTAGCCTGCGCTCAGGGCCACAGGTGAGCTAATGCTCAGAGACCTGGCTCCCCTGATGTCTTCTAGGAAATGGGTTATATAGAGGGAAAAAATCATTAATTACGGTAACTAAGGGTGTTAGGGTCATGGTCAGGGTTTTGATCTCTCCTGAATGGTCAGCACTAGGGTAGGGGGGTCATTGGTCATTGCATCTGACATCTCTTCATCTGGTTTCACGGCTTTTCTGGGACTGGAGCTGAAATAAACTAAGGCCTAGATGTTATCTTTATTTTGATTGAAACATTGTCTCTGGTCAATAGACCTGAAGCTTTGTTCCTAAGGTTACTTGATGCTGATCAGGCCTTACTTTCCTAAGGGCTTAATGATTAAGGAGTGGTTGACTGTGCAAGGGAGAAGGGGTCAGGGTGCTGGGTAAGGCAATTTGAATGAAAAAGAAAGGCGAAAATGTCATATGGAAGAAATACATTTTCTGCATGGTTACAGAACCAAAGTCAAATTAGATTCAATCCTTGCCTCATTTGACTTAAAAATAAAATGTAAGTAAGAGAAACTTTGTTCTGAAAATGTATAATTTGAATAAGAAACAAATACATCAAATTTTCATGGAATTATTTTAAAAATAATCAAAGAGTTAGTGGATTTGGTTGATGTCTGGTTTCCTGTACCCTAAGGCAAGCTCACAGAAAATAGGTAGAATTGTAAATACAAGCCTTAATGTGTAAATTTCTGAGCAGGGCATGGAAAGGTAGATGAATGGAATCCATTAAAGTCAATGAAAGTCATGGAGTTAATCCTTTTTCCATTTGCCTAAAAAATAAAGCCCTAAGCAAGTTTTATAAATGGCAAGAGGATTAACAGTTTAGTAAAAACCTACTGCTCTTGGTGTTAATGTACTAATTCATTATACTAACTTTTCTCTGAATGAATTAATTTTCTCAATAGTTCCCAAGCCACAATGTCTGTCACGATGAAAATCTAGTGTTGATTGTTCACTTTACCTTTTTTTTTATAATTCTTTTTTATTAATCCTCACCTGAGGATATGTTTATTGATTTTTAGAGAGAGAGGAAAGGAGAAAGAGAAACATCAATGTCAAAAGGAAACATCTATTGATTCTATTGATTGCCTCCTGTATGCGCCTCAGCTGGGGATCTAACCCACAACCTAGGTATGTACCCTGATGAGGAATCAAACCTGCAACGTTTTGGTGTACAGGGTGATACTTCAACCAACTGAGCCACCTAGTCTGGAGTTTTTTGATAATTCCTAAAAATTATACCATGTATCAAATATTTTTCAAAACAATCCTTTAAAATTTATGACAGTTTTATTATTTGATAGTTTGTATTTCATGATTTAAAAAATAAGCTGGTTGGCTGTGAAGAAAATTTATAATTGAGTATGTTGTGAATCTTAAGAAAATGTCGATTAAACTGAATCATTTAATAGCTCTAGAAGAGGGATCAGCAAACTGGCCTGCAGTCTTTTTTTTAAAATAATGTTTCATTTGTTTATATTATCCATAGCTGCTACTTTCATGCTACAATAGCAGAGTTGAAAGAAAGAAAAGAAAAAGAGAAGAAAAGAGAAGAAAGCAAAGTCTCTTTTCTGTAGGACAAAGATACCTGGCCAAGTTGCTAGAGCTGAGTGGTACAGTAATTGTATATTTAGGACTCATTCTTTCTCTTTCCACGTAGTCCTACCATCCCATAAAATTAGAACTTCATCCTTTTTAATGGGAAGAAGCTTCACTCTTCCATTTATTATTCATTGGCTTATTCTAATAAGAGGTACATGGTCCCAGTCAGCCATCCCTCTTCCACAGTTCTCTGTTAAAATCACAAATCTTGCCTTGGCCAGTGTCATTCAGTTCAAGCATGGTCCCATTAAACTGGAAGGTCGTGGGTTTAATTCCCAGTCACGGTACATGTCTGGGTTGCAGGATTGAGCTGTGTACAAGAAAGCTGATCAGTGTTTCTCTCTCATGTTGATGTTTCCCTTCATCTCTCTCTCTCTCCCTTCCACTCTCTCTCTCTGTCTGAAATCAATAAGCAAGTCTTCTGGTGAGGATTAAAAAAAAAAAAATTACAAATCTCTTGGTTTGTTTGACTTTTGTAGGGGCAAAGAGTCTGAGATAAAACAGATCTTCCACTTGACTGGTTTGATGAATGTCTGCTATGAAGAACCAAATCTTTGCACATGTAAATTCAAAGGTTAATGGGAGGGTGCAATAGTATTAAACTTGATTTTGGCCTTCAGTCAAACTCAACTTTATTAGTAATATTTAAAATAAAGGATGTTTGATTTCTATTGGATGTTATTCAAATTACTCAGTTGAGTGAAAATTTGGAGAGCAGAGAGGAATGAATCATTCTGTTGCTACCACACCAGCACTTCAACTCCAGCATTCCTGGTGCTAACCAGCAGTCTCCCCTGTGTCCCATGCTTGGCAAGGAAGAATTTTACTACCAAAAGATCAATGTTACCAATGTTTGGTAAATATGTAAGTGAACGAGACATTTTACATAGAGAAAAGAGACACTTCTCTCCCTATAGGCACACACTGTCCAGCCCAGAAAATAGAAACCATGTATGTGTAAGCATTGAGAAGGTAGCTACAGCTTTCTAATCCATCACTTATATCCAGGCCAGGGACTATTTTGCTTGTTCAGAAAAGGAAAGAGTCCATTATAAATATGTGGCCTAAGTCCTTTTTGGTTCTCTCTTTATGACTTCCTTTTCTAAATGTAGAAGATGTTTCTTCTCTTACTCTTACTTCCGTGAGTTATACAAACTGGGTCAGGACCCCAGCTAGGCTCTTTTAGGCTTGTGAGCATACACAGATTGACGATGGAGAAGGTCAGGATTATTTTAGTGGGTATATTAGAAATGCACACTCCAACCCTGCGTCATCCCCTGTACCAGAAGGGTTGTGGATTGATCTCAGTTAGGGCACAGAACTAGGTTGTGGGTTCAGTCCCTGGTCGGGGAACAAATGAGTGGCAACTGATCAATGTTTTTCTCTCTCTAGCTCTCTCTCTCTCTAAAATCAATTAACATGTCCTTGGGTGATGTTTTGTTGTTGTTGTTGTTTATTTTTTAAGAAACCTAAACAGCTGACTAATGAATTATACATTTTATATGTAAGATATAGGAAGATGGGCCCAGTGACATGCATGAGTGACCTAAGCAGGTATAGAAGGTCTCATGATGACAAGGTCCCAGTGCTTGGTTTAATGTTCTGCTATTCCCATCTTGAGGTTTTTAATTTTTTTAAACAAGAAATTCTGCATTTTTATATTGTACAGGACCCAACAAATTATGTAGGTGGTTACCCTGGAGAGAAGTATTAAAACACACATTCTTTTGTCAAGTTCAACCAGAGATAAATGCCATTTTGATTTCTACGTTTTTCCCATGTCCATTACTCAGTTGGAAAGACTAGATATTTCCCTCTAACAAGAAGAGTTACCAAGAAATCTCAAGCAATTTTCTCAAGTAGATCATCAAATGTCTGTCCACAAACAACTTTCCATGGACTAAACTTGCATTAACACATCTTTAGAAGAAAACTGCAGTTCTGCTCATAAAAGGTCTTTCAAAGACTATATATTTTTTACTGTATGACTTCACTGTTTCCTAAAGAATTCTCCTTGTCCCAGTGTTTGAAACTGGCACACTGTCATATACACATTTCTACCTAAGGGATAGAAAAAGAGGGTGCCTTCATGGAAAAAGCTTCATTTTCAAAGAGGTAACCTGTAAGTTGCATGTATGACATTTTCCCAAAATATTATTTTCCCTACTTAATCAACGAAGCCATAACTAACTACGAGGAGGAACAGCAGCCATGCTTCATATGTCAGCTCACACTTGGGGTAAGAGAGGAATGAGGATAAGGAAGAAGAGTAAGAGGAGAGGAGAGGAGAAACCTTACTGAGATTACAATTAGTGCTGCAATAGCTAAAGTGTTATTAACATGTTTATTGTCACTAACACATATTGCTAACAGGGTCCAAAATACATAAAGTCTTTAATATGTAAAACATCATAGTTCATTCTTAGCTAAACTAAAGTCATCATCATGACTTTTCATCAAGCTTGTTCAGCTGTGATGAATTTACAATACAACTTAATGAAACCAACCTCTTCTCAAGTTTCTGTTCTGAACATCTCATCTGCAGGTAATTTATGGCCCGTTCGTTAGTAAGTTAAAAAATTGTAACACTTTGGCCAAAAAGAATAAGAGAGATTCTAAACTCTCTTGAAATGTTCAGAGCAATTCCACATGTTTTATACAAGTATAACAAACCAGGAATATCTATTACAATACAGGATTTTGAGAAATGTATTTTTTTCTCTGCTATACGTAATGTTGAGAAGATATCATCCATAGTATGGAGTACAATATAAACTAACATACACTCTTGGCCTGGCGATTAATATTTATATTGGATAGTCACAATAAACCAATTCAAAATACATTAAAATTCTAAGAATATCAGGATTGTTGGATATAGAAATAAATCAGTAATTTAAAGATGTAAATGTTTTTATTAAGATATACAATAATACCCTGGCTGGTGTAGCTCACTGGATTGAGCGTGGGCTGGGAACCAGAGGGTCCCGGTTCGATTCCCTGTCAGGGCACATGCCTGGGTTGTGGGCCGGGTCCCCAGTGAGGGCCATGTGGGAGGCAACCATACATTACTGTTTCTCTCCCTCTCTGTCTCTCTCCCTTCCACTCTCTCTAAAATAAATAAATAAAATCTTTAAAAAAAAAGATATACAATAATAATGCAAATAGAAAATAATGAGATATAAATCAAATTCAGTGATTGACATCAGTGCTATAAGTAGCTATAATATAGTGTGTAATGAAAATCACAACTGAGAAATATAAGACAGTATTTTCTCAGAAATTGCAAATTAAGAATAAACTCTCTTTGAAAAGCAACCCCATACAAGACAAGGTGAGAGTTGTGACTACCAGTAAGTCCACTAGAGGGGAGAACCCACCAACAAAAAAGTTACCAACAGGTAAAGCCCAAGAAAAACAAGAGAACCCACACAAACAGAAGAAAGGGCAACTCTACAGCATCCAGACAAGGAGATCAAAGGGACCATACCACTGAGTTCCACAGAACCCTTATCACAGGAGTTCACACCACAAAGACAGGTGGCAAAGCAGAGCATCTGAAATCGCAGAAACTAAAAAAAAGACTCACCTAAAGTGAACAAAGAAAGAACCCACAATTGAAAGGAATGGAAGACTCTCCAGTAAAAGAGCTAAATGAAATGGAGTCAAGCAAATTATCAGACACAGAATTCAAAAGAATGGTTATAAGGATACTCAAGGAACTGAGAGGGAACTACAACAGCATGAAAAAGGAAATAGAAACTATAAACAAGAACCAGGAAGAAATGAAGAATACAATATCTGAAATAAAAAATACACTTCAAGGAATTACAAGCAGGCTGGAGGAAGCAGAGGACCAAATTAGTGAGCTGGAAGACAAGGTAAAAAGAAACATGCAGGTAGACGACCAGCATGAAAAAAGATTTAAAAAAATCTGAAGATAGCTTAAGGAAACTGCAGGACAACATAAAATGCAAAAACATTTGAATCATAGGAATACAAGAAGGAAAAGGACCAAGGGATAGAAAACCTGTTTGAAAAATAATGACAGAAAACTTCTCTAACCTGGAGAAAGGAAAAGCCACACAAGTTCAGTAAGCATCGGGGTCTCAATCAAAACAAACCAACGAAGCCTTCTGCAAGATGCATCATAATTAAAATGCCAAATTTTAAAGATAAAGAATCTTAAAGGTAGCACAGGAGAAACAACAGTAATGTACAAAAGAGCTCCAAAAAGGCTAGCAGCTAATTTGTCAAGAGAAACCCTTCAATCCAGATGGGAATGGCAAGAAATATTCCAAGTAATGAAAAGCAAAGGCCTGAAACCAAGACACCTCTACCCAGCAAGGCTCTCAATTAAAATGGAAGGTGACATAAAGAGTTTCCCAGACAAAAAAAAGGTTAAAAGAATACACCTCCACAAAATGAGCATTGCAAGCTATGCTAAAGGAACTCCTTTAAGAAAATGAAAACAAAGAATGAGAGAAGAGAGGAACACAGGTACAAAGGGGGAAATGATTAATTATCAATAACTGTCGTGGGGATTTTGTCTGGCAAAATCCGTGGGTGACCGTAACCCGATGCATAAAAGAATCTCACACCGAGACACGCGGGGAGAAGAGAGTCCGGAGCCACGGGACCATTTGCTCCATCTTGGAAAGGCCTCGTGGGTAGCTTAGCCAGGGTTTTTATTAGAAGCTTTAGAACACATTTACATTGGATTGATTATTCATGAACTTATGCAGAACAGGGGTCTTCAGCTGAGTCATGAGGATATATGGGAAGGGAATAGATAAGGGGCAGGTTTACTCATTAACAGAGCATTAGGATGTAAATTCAGGTCTGGTGGCAGACAGGACCAGCGTAATACATTAAACAAGAGACAGATAAATTGAGGGTAGGCTAACTAGGGCTGTTAACTTTTGGGATCATAAAACATTGAGGCAGTGATCCATAAACTTAAGCTTCCTGACTTTGGGGAGGAAGAGAGACTCAGCAAGTTATAATTTCTTGATACATTTTTGCCAAATTCCCATTAGAGAATTCCTTTTCCACTGACATGATCCACACAGGAATTATTTTTCCTCACACGGAGCCGTGCTCTGACACGCGTGATTCCAAGACTGCGTGTTTACACAAGTGTGGAAAGAATTCCCACAAATAGCAGCATTAAATATGAAGGGATTACATGCTCCATTTGAAAGATAGAGGGTAGCTGAATGGATAAGAAAACACGACCCACACATATGCTGCTTACAAGAGAACCACTCAGAACAAAAGGCCTACACAGGCTGAAAGTGAAGAGTTGGAAAAAAATATTCCAATCAAATGGACAGAAAAAGAAAATCTGAGGTAGCAATACAAAATAGACTTCAAATCAAAGGCCATGCAAAGAGACACAGAACAGCACTTCATAATTCTCAAGGGAAAAATCTATCATGAAAACATAAATATTGTAAATATATATGTACCCAACATAGGAGCACCTAAATATATAAGCAAAATCTTGGACGACTTCAAGAAAGAGATAGAGAGCAAAACACTTATAGTAGGAGATTTTAACATTCCTCTGTCAACAATAGATAGATCTTCCAAACAAAATATCAACAAGGACATTGTGGTATTGAACAATGTCCTAGATAAAATGGACTTACCTGATATATATAGAATTTTCATCCCAAAGAAGCAAAATACACATGCTTTTCAAATGCACATGAAACACTTTCAAAGATAGGCCACAGGATAGGACAGAAAACAAGTCGCAACAAATTCAAGAAAATTAAAATAATATCAAGCATTTTCTCAGACCACAAGGGCCTAAAACTAGAAACCAACCTCAAGGAAAAACTCAGAAACATTCAAATTCATGGAGCTTGAAAGCCTGCTATTAAACAATGAATGCGTTCAGAATGGGATCAAGGAAGAAATCAAAAGGTTTCTGGAAACAAATGAAAATGAACACACAACAGTCCAAAACTTATGGGACACAGTGAAGGCAATCCTGAGAGGGAAAGTCATAGGAATACAGGCCTACCTAAAAATATAGAACCATTTCAAATAAATAACCTGCTCCTACATCTATAAGAACTGGAGGAACAACAACAAACAAAGCCCAGAGTGAGTAGAATGAATAAAACAAACAAGATCAGAGCAGAATTCAACGACACAGAGACTAAAAGTATAATTCTAAGGATCAATAAATCCAGGAGCTGGTTCTTTGAAAAGATAAACAAAATTGACAAGCCATTAAGAAGACTCATCAAGAAAAGAAAAGAGAGGATCGAAATATATAAAATCAGAAATGAAAGAGGAGATATTATATATAACTGATACCACAGAAATACAAAGGATTGTAAGAAATTACTATAAGCAACTCTATGCCAAGAAATTTGAAAACCTGGATAAAACAGACAAATTTCTAGATGAATACAATCTTCCAAAATTGAATCAAGAAGAAGTATAAAGCCTGAACAGACTGATAACAGCTACTGAAATTGAGGCAGTAGTCAAAAACTCTCAGCACACAAAAGCCCTGGACCAGATGGTTTCACAGGAGAATTTTACAAACATTTAAGGAAGAGCTAACCCCTATCCTTTTTAGATTATTCCAAAAAATTCAAGAAGAGGGAAGATTCCCAAACTATTTTTATGAGGCCAGAATTATCCTAATACCAAAACCAGATAAAGACATAACAAAGAAAGAAAACTATAGACCAGTATCACTGATGAACATAGAGGTTAAAATCCTCAACAAAATATTGGCAAACCGCATCCAGCAATACATTAAAAATGTCATACACATGGTCAAGTGGGATTCACCCCCGGAATACAAAAATGGTACAATATTCACAAATCAATAAACATAATACATCACATAAACAAAAGGAAAGATAAAAATCACATGATCATATCAATAGATGCAGAAAAAGCATTTGATAATGTACAGTACCCATTTATGATAAAAACACCAGCAAAGTGGGAATAGAGAGAGCATGCCTCAACATAATAAAGGCTGTATACGAGAAACCTACAACCAACATTAGATTCAACAGGCAAAAATTAAAAACTATCCCACTAAGATCAGGAATAAGACAAGTGTGTCTGCTTTCACCACTTCTATTCAACATAATATTGGATGTCCTAGACACAGCAATCAGACAAGATAAAGAAATAAAAGGCATCCAAATTGGAAAGGAGGAAGTAAAACTGTCATTGTTTGTAGATGACATGATAGTATACATAGAAGACCCTATACTCCACCAAAAAACTATTTGACCTTATAAGTGACTTTGGCAAAACAGTGTGATACAAAGGCACTATTCAGAAATTGAAGGCATTTTTGTACATCAACAATGAAATATTAGAAACAGAAATCAGGAAAAAATCCTGTTTGTTTTGGCAACAAGAAAAATAAAGTACCTAGGAATAAACCTAACCAAGGAGGTAAAATACCTTTACTAAGAAAACTATACAAGACTGAAGAAAGAAATTAAGGAAGACATGAACAAATGGAAGTATATACCATGCTCATGGATTGGAAGAATTGACATCTTCAAAATGTCCATACTACCCAAAGTAATCTATAGATTCAACACAATCCTTATTAAAATAACAATGGCATATTTCACAGATAGAACAAACATTTCATAAATTTATATAGAACCATAAATGACCCCAAATAGCCTCAGCAATTTTGAGAAAGAAGAACAAAGTAGGAGGGACCACAGTCCTTGATATCAAGCTATATTACAAGGCCATGATATCAAAACAGTGTTGTACTGACATAAGATCAGACATATAGATCAATGGAACAGAATAGAGGGCCTAGAAATAAACCTATGTCTCTATGGTCAATTAATATTTGACAAAGTGAGCAGGAACATAGAATGGAGTAAAAATAGCTTCCTCAACAAATAGTGCCAGGTCTGGAATAGTACATGTAAAAAAATACAAATAAAAATAAAACTAGACTACCAACTTACACCATGTACCAGAATGAACTCAAAATGGACAAAGACTTAAACATAAGTCATGATACCATAAAAGTCCTAGAGGAGAACATAGAAGGAAAATTTCAGATATTTCATGCAGGAATATTTTCACTGATATGTCCCCTAGAGCAAGGGACATAAAGGAAAGAATAAACAAATGGGACTATATCAAATTAAAAAGCTTCTGCTTGGCTAAAGAAAACATCAGCAAAATATAAAGGGTACCAACTGTATAGGAAAATATATTTGCAAATGATGCCTCAGATAAG
Organism: Micronycteris hirsuta; assembly: GCA_004026765.1. NCBI lineage: Eukaryota > Metazoa > Chordata > Mammalia > Chiroptera > Phyllostomidae > Micronycteris > Micronycteris hirsuta. Next base: position 21,692 of record PVJI01016077.1, read on the forward strand.
GTTTTGATGGCCAAAATATATAAAGAACTCACATGACTCCATACCAGGAAGGCAAACAATCCAATTAAAAAATGGGGAAAGGACCCGAACAGATACTTTTCCACAAAGGGTTCACAGAGGGCCGAGAGACATATGAAAAGATGCTCAGCTTCACTAGTCATCAGAGAGATGCAAATTAAAACCACAATGAGACCCTTCTTCACACCCATCAGAATGGCCATCATAAACAAGTCAACAAACAAGTGTTGGAGGGGATGTGGAGAAAGGGGAACCCTACTGCACTGTTGGTGGGAATGCAGACTGATGCAGCCTTTGTGGAAAACAGTATGGAATTTCCTCAAAACACTAAAAATGGAATTGCCTTTTGACCCAGCAATTCCACTACTGGGATTATACCCTAAGAATCCTGAAACCCCAATTCAGAAGAACCTATGTACCACAATGTTCATAGCTGCTCAATTTACTATAGCCAAGTACTGGAAATAGCCTAAAAATGTCCTTCATTAAATGGGTGGATCAAAAAATGTTGGTACATTTACACAATGGAATATTATGCAGCAGAAAGGAAGAAGGAACTCCTACCTTTTGCAACAGCGTGGATGGAACCGGAGAGCATTATGCTAAATGAAATATGCCAGGGGGTGAAAGACAAATACCAATGATCTCACCTATAAGTGGAACCTAATCAACAAAACAAACAAACAAGCAAAATGTAACCAGAGACAGGGAAATAAAGAACAAACTAACAATAACCAGAGAGGAGGGAGATAACAGGGCAAAGAAGAGGAAGTGTATTCAAGGAACATGTATAAAGGACCCACGGACAAAGACAGAGCTTGGGGAGATGACTGAACGTGGGAGATGGGGATGGGGGCAAGGGGGAGAGTAATGGAGGAATAATGGGCACCATTGTAATTGCGCAATAATAAAAAGATAAAAAATAAATAAAAATCTTCCCCAGGCTCAGATGTTAGCTGACCTAGATTTTAAATTCATCCAACCTCTTTCTAACCATAGAAACTTATCTGTACATATGTCTATATATAATATATTCATTTAAAGTAAATGATGTCTATCTCTCTATTGTGATATATGTTGTTTTTTATTTTATTATTGTTTTCTATTTTTCTGTATTGTTTCAATATTGTATGAGCATATATTACTTTTATTGAAAAATACATACTGATAAAATTCTAATAGAATACAGCAAGACTTTAAGTCATTTTTCTGAACTATAGGAATTCAAGAATTATAATATTCATTTAACTTTTCTGTATTTGTGCAAATTAACAATTAAAATTATTAATGATATTGTTATTAAAGATAAAAATGGTTAATGCATATTGGCACCAGGCATGCTACATACTTTACAGCTATCTCATTAAATGCTCATAACAACTCTTTGCAACTGAAAATTCGTATCCCCTTCTAGCAGTCCAAAAACTGAGGTTGAGAGAGATAAATGTCTCCTCCAAGCTTGTGTTACAGACAAAATTAGAACACAGATATGCCTTATTTTGCCTATGAGATCTGCACTTTGCATTTTCCATTGAGTAAAGGGATGAATTAATTCAGTCAAATTGCACATCCAGTTGGCTTCTCTGTACGTAGCCTTAGGGTTGTGAAAGCAATTTTGTTTTGTAATCCATTGCCAGTAAACAGAATTACCTTTCTTTTTCATTTATTCTTAAAAAAACGTAGGATAAAATGTGTTCAGGAGAGATAGTGAGAAAGGATTTAATATTAGCAGTAACTGAAGTAAGTGAAAAGATCACAGGAAGCGTCTAAGGGTGTTTTCATTTATAATGCCTAGTAAAGTCAACACTGTTACATCACCTAGCATGTGGGAATGACCAGGGTTGAGTAGCAAGAAATGATATCAGTTCAAACCCTATTGTCCATGATGGTTCTTATAACTTGTGAATCAACTTTTCTGCAAAAAGTGTCTTCTTTTTACTTTATCCTCAGTACTCTCTTTCCTCTTCTACGTTATGAGTGATTTTTCTTCCTCAGAGTGTGTTCAGTTTGCGAGGGAGCCACTGTGTTAGACCTTCTAAATAGAATCAAGTTAGCATCGTTTTGGTTTCAGTGAAGTTAAACCTAAATAGGTTTCCTGTCTGTGATTCATAGCCTGTTGAAAAGGACGTAATATGGAAATGATAATTAATTTCTTACGCAATATGCTCAGGTCAAGGTTTTCTTGATGCTACAAAGGAACCAGAGAAAGATACAACAGTGTTTGCATTTCCTTTATGTGTTCTAAGAGTTCACCCCCACCTTTCATCAATAAGAGTTTATAATTTTTCATAAAACATTTCATTTTATTCAATCCTATTCAAAAGTACAATAGTATTTTTAAATTTCCATTTGAGATGTCACACATAATTTTTAAAAATTATCTGTAAATTATCCTTTTTAATGCTACAGCTTTTTAGGAGAACTTTTATAATTTTCCTTTTCATCAGAAAGTCATAAAAGAAAAACAAGGGGAAACTAGTGATACTAGAGAGGGTAAAAAAAGACAGGACAGGGAAATGAACTTAGAAGAAAAAGGAAGAAAGGAGGGAGATGACAGAGAACGAACAGTTACTCACTATTGAATACACGACCGGATATGTGCTAAATTATTTTGTATACTTTTTTTTTATTATTAAAGGCATTTCTACTTTAAGATGTGTTAGTATAAATATTTTATATTCAGTCTTAAGTTATATAATTGGAAGAAAATTTTTGATTTTTCAGTATATGTTTCTACTATCTTTCACTTAAAGTGTATGATTTAGTTATGCATATGATATATTAAATTACTTCAGTGGGCTATTTTATCTACTTTTTATTTCTAAAATATAATTGCCTTATTATTTGACATAATTTTATACTATTTTATTTTTAAAGGCATTGCTGTTAGATTTTTTTGTCATTAATGCTTATCTTTAAATTATTAGGATTACTCATGCATTATATTTATTATTTTTTCTTCATATTTTGCTTTAACTTTATGTTGCTTGTAAAAGCAAAATTAAAAAAAACATTTTCTTCTGATTATTAAAACTTTTGAAGTATTATTCTTTAAATTTAAATAGAAATTATTATTATTATGTAGATCAGTGTTTTTCAAACTTTCATATGTCCATAATGTATCTGAGCATTATGTTAAATGCAGGCATTGAGTTACTTGTTGGTGACAGGACCTATGTTTCTGCCTGTCACACAAGCTTCCATGTGATGGGGACTCTGCTGTTCCCTGGACTGACTGTACTTTGTACAGCCAGGATTCTAGACCATAACATGCAGTTTTTAAATGATCACTTATGAGTAATCTCTTGTGTTTTCTTGCATTGTATTCTCCTGTTAGTCAATTGAACTTTAGGAGATAATTTCATAATTTTAAATCAATATTGGATTATGTGATTATTTGGTTATCAATTTCTCTTTTCAAATTTTTATGTTGTCATTAGATATAATATTCTAATTTTGTGTAGCAAGATTTCGTTAAAGCCAGGTTATCAGATTTCACAAATAGAAATAAGAGAATACACATTAACATATGAATTTCAGATAAACAGTACATTTTTTGGTTATAAGTTGTGTCTCAAATGTGCCTGTGAAATAAAACCATTTATTGTTTACTAAAATTAAAACTTAACTAGTTTTCAGTATTTTATCTAGCATAGGGCTAATATAGATATAATGTGGTAGATTATGGACAACAAACCATCCAAATGTCTTTGTTTTGAAAATTATTAACCTAGTTCAAACCTACAAATTCTAGTTTTAAAATTCTGTCTTTTTTATACCTTTCTTAGTTTCTTCTTCACTTTACCTACGAAGAATCATAATCTTTTTACAACAGTGCATCTGTCAAAATGTAATTACAAATGTATTGCTTCAGAATTTTCACTTTTTTATATTTTTGTTCACTATTCTTATTTTTTCCACAATATAATTATGTTCTTAATTTTTAATACTGAGTTCTATTTCATATAATATTACATTTATGGTTCCTATTTCCTTATATTTGAATATATTCGTCTAATGATCTATGATAAAACATTCCTCAATTTTTTAAGCTGCGTTGCTCCATATACAGCATATCAACATTTTAAGTGTATATAGATCTTTTGACTTCTACTATTGGAATTGGGACAATTAATAACAAGAGTAGCATTGGTTACATTTGTAAACAACAGGTTACTATTTTTGTCATCTTCTTTTATCTTTACTTAATATTAATACTTTGCTATAAGTTTATTTTATCAGGGTTTTAGATAAGTATCATATTTTATATCATTTTATCTTTTAAATAAATTGGTATAGTAAAGCATACTTTAAACTTATAATAAGCTATTTAATTTTATGTGTGACTAGTTTCATATAATCAAAACTAATTACTTTGGATTTTACTTTATTCAGCATAGGCAAGAGGTTGTACCCTCCTTGGCTTTAATTAGTTTCTTCTTTATCTACATTTTCCCATCCTTGTCAATTTAATGCCAAATTCAGGACCTTTCTCCTTTATGGTCTTTGTGCTATTTAAATTCTGTAATTCATTCAATTACATTCATTCAATAATTAGAAACAAAGATCTCTGCCTCAGTTAATGTTTAATATTGCTACAGTGTTAGAAACTATCACACCTCAAAACTAAACACTTATGTATGTTTTCAATGCTTAATGAAAACCCATGCCTTGTATATATTCAAATACTTCAGAAATTCCAAATGGCTTTTAAATTTCTATTTGCCAAAGTAAGTCTCCTTGGTTTGCAATTTTCCTTCTCTAAGACCTTTTAAAGTGCTTTTGCATTGTATATTTTGTCTTGTTACATTGAGAAATTCACACTACTTTGATTTCTACTGCTGTATTGTGTCTGCTTTTATCTACTTAAAGTTACAAAATTATAGTTTAACATATTATGAAACAACAAAGTATAATGGAAACTGATGTTCCATTGATTATTTTAATTGGAGTTCAATGAGAGTTTAAATATAAATTAGAAATTCATTCGCTGAAGTGAAAATTTATTCTCTAATACATTTTATAGAAATTCCATGTTTTTGTTCTATCTTCTGAGATCTTTTCTATTATTCCCATACTGAATTTCCTTGTTTATTTTCTAATTACTATTATATAATGTGATAGTACTTTCATGTCTATGTTGTATTGATTAAATTTTCTCCATTGTCAATTTTACAGTTCACTGCTTCTAACAATTAGCCTCTTTGTATCTTATTCTATTCATATATTATTTATTGGCTTAAAACATGAATCAGTATATTCAAAAATAGACAACTCTTTTCCTCTAATGCTCATTGTGAACAGAATTAACACTAGAAATTGTTTTGTTCTATTTTCAAAAGATGCATTTAAGAGATACATTTAACTCCAAAGACCTTAAAAAAAAATCTGGGCTATCAAACATTTACACTGGTTTTACATTTTAAATTTTTCATTAAAAAATTTAAAAAATTATTAAAAAATAATTTGCAGATTAAATCCACCAGGCAGTTCAGACATGTTATCCTTCCAAGACAGTGGAGTTACAGGGACCAAATCAAGAAAGAACTGAAGATCTAGAACACGAGCCTGGCCACTTTTATTTCACAGAGGCTTTTTTATTCAGGAGACTTCTAATATTTATGAGAGGGGTTGCTAAGAGACTGAGAATGTTAAGCAGAAATTATACCAGAGACCAGAAGAGAAGTTTAGGGCAGTTCAAAAAGGCCTGGAGTCTATTCAACACCTCAGACTTCTGACTGGACTACCACAGAAGGCTTCTCTAGAAGTAGAGGAAACTAGAAACAGACCAGCGCAAAGACTGTGGCCCAGCTTGTTATGTACACTTCAAATTGGATTATAATGATCCTAAATTAATAAACATCTCTGCTAGGTGAAAGCCAGAAGCAAAAGCATACATTCTCTGGGGAAAATGGCAACACTGAGATACTCAAATTGCCTTTAATATTTTTTCTCAATATTTGAGATCCAATATAATAAATAAACCTAATCATAAAAGAAGACAGTAATGATAGGAGAAAGGAAAGGAGAAGGAGAATAGAAACAGATCTTTAGGAGATTCAAATGATGACAGAATCAGATTAGCTATAAAATCAATCTGATTATTATGTGGAAAAGCTTAAAAGACAGGATAGAGAATTTTGCCATACAACTTGGAACAGTAAGAAGAGAAGCAAGTTGAAAATCTGAAATAAAGACAATATCTGACATTAGGAATGCCACTGGATAGTCCAACGGCAAGTTTGACAAAGCCGAAACAAGAATTGGAGAGCCGTAAGGTAAGTCAGTATAACGTATCTATGGCTAGAGAGCCAAAAGGGAGGGAAACAGAAAAGAGCAAAGGAAAAATAGTCAATTCAGCAAAAAGGTAACAAATAGATGTAATTCGAGTGCTAGAGAGGTGAGGGTGAATGGGACTAAAGTTATATTTGAAGAGGTAGTGGATAATAATTTTCAAAATGATGGAACCCACTAGTCATGATTCAAGAAGGGTGCACACATGCACACACAGCCAATCAAGATAAGTATAAAGAAATTGCCTGTAGTTCGTTTTTTTCAAGACATCACAAAAAAAACAGCTTAGCACCAAAATTCCAGACACAGTAGCTCAAATACTCATTGAGCCCATACCTTAATACATAGTTTGCCTCAGAATATTTTTGAAAAATTGTGTTGTTTTAGCAGTCTTACCAGTAATACAGGTGAGGGGTAAAGAAATTTACTTTTCCCCAAATTATTTGCAAACAGCATATAATTATTTCTTTCATTTTCTTTAAAATTTTATTTTCTAAAAAATTTAATTTTTAATATACTAAAAGAAAATGGCTTTTTGTTCACTTTCTGTTGAGGAGAGACATATACTTTAGAAATATCTGCATCAGAAATCTTCTACAATAATTTGGTTTTTATCATATACATCTTTCAAAGAATTTTATTCTGACCTACTAAAAACAATTATTTGTTAATATTCGCACAGTATATAGATATATATTTTTTAATCTTGGAAAAAATAATTCACGTGATCTCCCTTTCTTTAGCCATATTTACCTGTTTTACAAAAGGCTATCATAATTACTACATATGATACAGTAGCATAGTATTTCTCATTTTGGTTAGAAGTGTCAACTGTCACATAAACTGATACAAACTTTTAATTGAATCATGTCAAATAATGTATTTTTTATTTTATTAGTTTCCTTGTTTTAGAAACACTAATAAACTCAGAATTCAAAATTCAAAATTATTGAAAGCACTAAAAATATGTTTTTGCTCACCAAAGTCCCCTGGAAATTCAGTCATCTCTCCAGACACAAAAAATGCTATTTTTAAAAATATATCATTTCGCCCTGGCTGGTGTAGCTCAGTGGATTGGGCGCGGGCTGGGAACCGAAGGGTCCCGGTTCGATTCCCAGTCGGGGCACATGCCTGGGTTGCAGGCCAGGTCCCCGTGAGGGCCATGTGAGAGGCAACCATACATTGCTGTTTCTCTCCCTCTCTTTCTCACTTCCTTCCCCTCTCTCTAAAAATAAATAAAAATAAATAAATAAAATCTTTAAAAAAATATCATTTTGTCTGCATATACAATACAAACAAAAAATATTTATTTATAATATTACTACTCTTAACATAAATAATTTTCTATGATACATATTCTTCTGTTTTGGAAACATATTTTTTAAACCTCTCACTGACATTTTTTGGGGGAAGAGGGATCCCCATTATTATTTTTTTGTTCTTTTGTTTATTTAATTATTTTATTGTTGTTCGAGTACAGTTGTCTCCATTTTTACCCCATCATGGACCCCCACCCCACCCATCCCCACCTTCCACCCTCAAAACTAACCCCTTTGACTTCGTCCATGTGTCCTTTATACACATTCCTTGATGGCCCTTCTCCTATTTTTCCTCATTATTCCTCTCCCCCCTCCCATCTGTTACTATCAGTTTGTTCTTTACTTTCATGTCTCTGGTTATATTTTGCTTGCTTTGTTTTGTTGATTAGGTTCTACTTATCGATGACATCATATGGTATTTGTCTTTTACTGTCTGGCTTATTTCACTTAGCATAAAGCTCTCCTTTTCATTCTATGCTGTCGCAAAGGGTAGAAGCTCCTTCTTTTTTTCTGCTGTGAAGTATTCTTTTGTGTAAATGTACCACTGTTTTTTGATCCACTCATTTATTGATGGGCACTAGGTTGCTTCCAGCACTTGGCTATTGTGAATTGTGCTGCTATGAACATTGGGGTGCATAGGTTCTTTTGGATTGGTGTTTCAGAGCTCTTAGTGTATAATCCAAGTAGTGGAATTACTGGGTCACCAGGCAATTCCATTTTCAGTTTTCTGATGAAATTCCATAGTGTTTTCCACAGTGTTTGCACTAGTCTTTGTTCCTACCAACAGTGCACTAGGGTTCCCCTTTCTCCACAGCTTCACAAGCACTTGTTGTTTGTTCATTTGTTTATGATGGCCATTCTGACTAGTGTGAAGTGGTATCTCATTGTGGTTTTAATTTGCATCTCTCTGATGGCTAGTGATGCTGAGCATCTTTTCACATGTCTCTGGGCCCTTTGTAAGTCCTCCTTGGAAAAGTGACTGTTCAAGTCTTTTGCTCGTTTTTTAATTGGGTTGTGTGTCTTCCTGGAGTGGAGTGGCGTGAGTTCTTTATATATTTTGGAGATCAAACCCTTGTCTGAGGTATCATTGGCAAATATATTTTCCCATACAGTTGGTTCCCTTTTCATTTTACCACTGCTATTCTTTAGTCAATATTCAAAAATCCAAGGCATTTTTATACACCAGCAATGAAATACCGGAAACAGAAGTCAGGAAAAAAATCTCATTTGCTATAGCAACAAGAAAAATAAAGTACCTAGGAATAAACCTTACCAAGGAAGTAAAAGACCTATACTCAGAAAATTACACAACACTGAAGAAAGAAATTAAGGAGTATACAAATAAATGGAAGTATATACCGTGTTCATGTATTTGAAGAATTAATAACCCTGGCTTCTAACCAACCTTCTGTGATGATTAAAATGCATTAAAATTAGTCGAATAAGAAGTATACATCATTTCAAGGGTCCCTAACATATAGCCTTACATTACAGACACAATTTATAAAATGTTCTGTTCTCTGTTCATTTCAAAGTGATCTTTTTGTTCCACTATTTACTTCTATTTTGAACAATTGGTTTTTGTTTAGTCAATTAAATCAGAAATTAGGGCAGGGTGTATACAACAAACAGAGACATGGTGGTAGGAATTTGCAATTCTGCATCTATGTAAAATCAAAATTAAGTATTAAGGTCAAGATCTGTGTAAAAGATAAACACCTTGTGTGAATTTTTACACTTTTTTTTGTTTTACTTACTAACATCAATTTTAAAACATGTTATTCCTTCACATACAGGATCTTTATTTTCTGGACATATAAAGTCTCCTAAATGAAAAACGAGGATGGAATTAGTGACCTAATTATTAAAAACTTAGTTTGACCAACTATTGAGATTTTTAAAATAACGTGAGGGCATATAGGATTATTTTTAAATATTTTTACTCTGGTAAGTTTTTAATTAAAATTCCCAAGAGTAACTATACTGGTTATTATATAAGCAAATACATAATGTCCAGTGGTAAAAGGATGAAGCAGGCTTATGGTTGGTAGCATCTCATATTGTAAAATAGATGCTAGAGTTGAACCAACTACTTAGCTCCACTATGGTCTTGCCACACAGGAAAAAGGAAGGACAATGTCTCCTGACACCCTATATTTTCTAAATAAAAGAGGAATTTTGATTATTTGAAATCTTCTGATTTGTATATGTGTCCAAAAGGACAGCTGATGATTTATGATGAGTGTTTTAGGGTATCTAAGATTTATATTACAATACTTGGGGGAATTTCATAACACTCTGGTAAATTAGGCAAAGAAAGCAACTGAGGATCAGGACCCAAGTCCTAATAAAAGAAGAGTTCAGCAGCAATTTTTGGTGCCTAAATTCTGATAACAGTTCTGCCATTTCATACATTAATTTATTGTCATTAAGTAAAGAGTCCTTCTGATTTTCTCTACATTGTCTGAAATATTCAGCAGGGATTTTTGTTGCTGTTTATTTCTCTTGGCAACAGGTGTTTTCCCTTCATGCTCAATAGTTATTTCAATTAAGCTGTCAGGATATGTTTTACACTCCTCCAAACCTGGCATGTTACAGCAGAGTATACAAAACCTTTTATAAGGAAATTTGGAGAGCTTTTAATGAATATAGAAACATTTTTACTTAAAAATCTTCTCATTGTTAAATAGATGGTACTAGATAAATTTCTAAACAGGTTATTGCTATCAGAAAAAAGAAAAGATTTGGTTATAATTATATATAGATTTAAAATTCAGTTTCAACAATTACTGAAAGTAAAGGACATTAAGTTTTGCTTTGTAAGCTCTTCCAGGAATGAATTGCTTTGGCCTCTTAAAACAGCTCCTAGTCATCACTTTCAAAGGCATTTAATGGCTGTACTAGATCCAAATCATAAGTTACATGTGCACTGATACTTGCTAGCTGTATTAAACCCTGAGTCAGCACTGGCTATGGCTGAGCAAGATCAGTTTATTTGGTGGCTTTCACCCAACTGGAAAAGCAGTGCAGTGTTCACTGTGCCTGTGATAAACCACTCTGTCTTATAACCTGATAGAATAGGTTCTTTGAACTTACAACATGGTTGAGTTCTTGGTTATAGTTTTAGATGAACTCCTAAGAGATTTAAGGTGGAAATTAAATATGGCTTTTAACAATTAAAAAATGAAACACTTTGAATTTGAATGGCAATCAATAGATAATGTAATCCAATCCCTTAGGTTAAAGATAGGACAATCAAAAGGATACAAAATGGCAGTGGAGTAGGTGAAGTTACATTCACCTCTTCCCAGGACCAAACTGGAAGTATAACTAAATTATAGAGCAATCAACCTGAATAACTAACCAAAGTTTAACTGAACAGAGTCTTATAACCAAGAATTTACAGAAAAAGCCACATCGAGACCAGTAGGAGGGGAATAGATGCACAGGGCTGGCTCCTGCTCCCTCAGGTGAACGAGATTCTAGAGGGATATCTCAGCTGCAAAGTTTCCCCCTGAGGAGTGTGGGATCTCAACCTCATGCCTGGCTCCCCAGCTCAGAGCACGAGGTGCCATTTAATATCTGTGAAGATGAGCAGGGATTCTGTCTGCCAAGGAATGATGTGAGTCTGTTAGAGACACAGGCACCCTCTTTTAATTATTTTTTTTTTGTTTTTAGTCATCACCTGAGGATATGTTTATTGATTTTAGAGAGAATGAGAGAGAGAGAAAGAGAAACATCAATGTGAGAAAGAAACATCGATTGGTTGCCTCCCATATACAACCAGACCAGGAATCAAACCTGCAACCTAGGTACATTCCTGACTTGGAATCAAACTTCCAACTTTCCTGTGTACAGGATGACACTCTGACCAACTGAGCTCACAGACACTCTCTTAAAGGGCCAGTCTACAAAATCTTGTTGGCAGCCACTCACCCTAGACTCTGGTGGAGGGAGGGTGGAACAGAATAGATTTGCATTAGGAGAGATTGGGGTTTCTTGCTCTGGAGAGAGAGCTGGACTGCCACCAAAATTCCTACGCTGAGTCCCTCTTACATTGTAGACACCATCTCTCTTGGGTGGAACACTCCTTTCCTCAAAGCATTAGCCTTGGGGAATGCAATAGCCCCAATCTGTAGACTCCCTATTACCCAGTTCTGAGGACATCACACCCTACTGAAGAGTCAGCTGCCTGGGCAGGGGTGTAGATATTTTGGTAGACTCACAGGGTGCCAGTGACTCAGTTGTATGGCTCTGAGGTGGGGACCACTACTCCCTTAAGCCTGACTAGCATTCTCCCTCATGGGAGTTCCAATAGTTCAAACTTCCTGACTCCCAGAAGACCCACCCTACTGAGCTTGGGCTCCCAGCAGATCTGGGACAGACTGAGTTGTGTGGCTCTAGGATGGGACCATTTTTCCCTTGCATGACTGAATGGTACAGAGTCCTCCCTTCACACAGCCAAATCTTGGTCTTTTGGGGTCTGATAAACTGTTGGCCTCACTCTGATGATTTTGTGAGACCCCACACCACCACAAAGTTCTGTGAGGCATCCATCAGGTGGCAGGTAGACTTGTTATACCCTGGGATTTTACTGAGTGGCCTCAGACCCAAAACTGACATTGAGATTGAACCTGTATCAACCTGGTGAACACTACTTTCCCCTACCTGGTGATTCACTGAGAATTTTCCTCATGCAACTGCAGTATTGCCAGAGACTCTTTCAGTGACCAAGCCTACCAGGCAACCAGCAGGCAAAGGCAGATCTCAGGGTGACTTGGGCCTTTTGTTGACCTGCCCTTGGACTTGTTGCTGGTCGAAGACGGCCATAGTGCACACCTTGGTCCTTCCCACACATACTCAGGCCCAACAGACATAGCCATAAACTGTGGATAACATTGTACTTCCATATAGGTCACCCAAGGCCAGTCACAGGCAATGGCTGACATTGACTTGTACCAGAATTCTTCTCAAGAGGCCCTAGAACCAACACACCAAGGGTCAGCTTCAGATCACACCATACCAGGATCTAATTAGCTTCTCAAATGGCATATCCAAAGGGAGATGTGAGCAGGCACCAGAACCTGGTGTTATAAATTCTGCTTAGTGTGGTCAGCACATACACAGCAGCTCTGCAATGTGTTCTAGGTGGAAACTCACAGTCAGCCAGCCCAAGGGCTGAACTTGTACACAAACAGGCCAATAACAATCAAGACTCAACTAGTACAGGAGGGTTCACATAACCCACGCAGGGAACATTCCTGGAATACCCAGCTCAGGTGATCATGAGGCTGTGCTACTGGATATGACAAGATACCTACTACATAAAGTCATCCTACCAAGACTGGGAGTCATAACAGATCTACCTAATACACAGAAACAAACACAAGAAGGCAGCTAAAATGTGGAGACAAAGAAATATGCCCCAAATGAAAGAACAGGATAAATCTCCAGAAAAAGAGCTAAATGCAATGGAGCTAAGGAATTTACCTGATACAGAGTTCAACAAAATGGTTATAAAGATGCTCAAGGAATTTAGTGAGAACTATAAGGAACTCAGTGAAAACTGCAACAGCATAAAAAATGACATAGGAATCATAAAAAAATAACCAGTCAAATTGAAGAATACAATATCTGAAATGAAGAAATGAAGGTTGGAGGGATCCCCAACCTCCAGGCCCCAGACGGGTACTAGTCTAGGCCTGTTAGTAACCAGGCTGCACAGTATGAGGTAAGCTCAGATGTAATGTGCTTGTATCATCCTGAAACCATCCCCCTCAGACCCAGTTTGTGGGAAAATTGTCTTCAATGAAATAGGTCCCTGGTGCCAAAAAGTTTGGGGATTTCTGGACTAGAAGGAATAAACAGTAGGTTGGAATAGGCAGAGGACTGAATCGATTTGGAAGACAAAGTAGCAGAAAACACCCAATCAGAGCAGCAAAAAGAACAAATTTAAAAATAAGGGTAGTTTAAAAGACCTTTTCAAAAACATGAAGCATAACAAAATTGGCAGTATAGGGTACCAGAAGAAGAAGAAAGAAAGCAAAGACTTGAGAACATACTTGAAGAAAGAATGATTGAAAAATTCCCCAACCTGGTGAAGGAAAAAGACACACAAGTCCAGGAATCACAGATAGTTCCAAAGAAGATGAACCCAAAGAGGATCAATCAAGACACATCATACTAAAAATATCAAATGTTCAAGACAAAAAAAAATCTTAAAAGCAGAAAAGAAATACAATTAGTTACCTACAACAGAGCTCCCCTAAGTCTGTCAGCTGATTTCTTAACAGAAACATTTCAAGCCAGAAGGGATTGGAATGAAATTTTCAAAGAGATGAAAAGCAAGGACCTACAACCAAGATTACTTTACCCAGCAAGGTTAACATTTAAAATTGAAGAAAAAAATAAAGAACTTCCCAGACAAAAATAAATAAATAAATAAATAAATAAATAAATAAATAAATAAAAAGGATTTTGCTACCTTCAGACTAGGATTACAAGAGATTTTAAAAAGTCTTCTTTAAGAAGAAGAAAAACAGAAGAACATAGTTTTAAAGAATAAAATGACAACAAATATATATCCATCAATAATCACTTTTAATGTAAATGACTTAAATTCTCAAAAAAAAATTAGTGTAGCTGAGTGGATAAGAAATGAAAACCAGCCCTGACTGGTATGGTTCAGTGGATTGAGCACTGGCCTGAATACCGAAGGGTTGCCAGTTCGATTCCCAATCAGGTCACATGCCTGGGTTGCAGGCTAGGTCCCCAATAGGGGGCATGTGAGAGGCAAGCACAGGCTAGGTCCCCAATAGGGGGCATGTGAGAGGCAAGCACACATTGATATTTCTCTCCCTCTCTTTCTCCCTCCCTTCCCCTCTCTAAAAATAAATAAATAAAATCTTAAAAAAAGAAAATGGAAGGAAATCATATATATACACTGTCTGAAAGAGACTTACTTCAGAACAAAAGATATAAAGATGGAAAAAAAGATAGTTAATGCAAATGGAAATGAAAAAATTGCTGGCATAGCAATACTTATATCTGACAAAATAGATTTTAAAACCAAGGCTATAGTAGGAGACAGAGAAGGACACCACAATGGAACACACTGATCCCTCACCTATTGCGGGAGTTATGTTCCAGAGACCCCTGCGATAGGTGAAAATCCATGTAGTAGCGATGTTATATTTATTTTATTATTCGTATATATTTTAAGGCTTTATAAACCCTTCTCACACTCCTATAAACTTTCCTACTCTCCTATTAACCTTTCCCATACTCTTATAAACATTTCATATGCTCTTAAACATGTTCTATACTCCTAAACCTACGTAATTTTAACAACATATGAAATTCTATATGGGTACTCATCAGTGAAGGATACTACAACTTGAATGATGAAGATCATGAATTACGTAGCTGTGCAGTACTGATGGCGATGAAGGTGATGATGATGAGATGAATGTACTGCACAGCCAAGAAGAGCATCACAGCTCTTCTGAAGGCACCGCTTCATCAGGTGCTTCATCAGGTGGTGCAGTGTCTTCACCCTGGGCTGTAACTTCTATTTCCCCTAAAGGTGTGGGTGTAACTGATCTCTTTGTCCGAGTGATGAACATAGTTATCGGGAGTTGCTGGTGCTGCTTTTTCTTCTGAGTGAGAAGGTTTTTATAAACTGACATGCCACTCTTGATTGTATTTACGAAGTGCAACGAACGAAGCATCTGGGGGTCCCATTCTTCAGCCACTCTCTGAAGTTCTTTGGCCATTCTGACCATGGTTGCAAGACGATCGAGTGTTAGGCCAACCTCCTCCTCTTCTCCAACCTGTAGTTCATCTTGTTCCTCATCTTCTTCACTTGCTGACTTCGTCATCTCCGTCAGGTCTTCATCTGTCAATGGTTGTGAGTGGACATCCGCACAGGCAGCTTCTCCATGCAGAGAAACTCTCTTGAGTCCCAAGCATCTCTGAAATTTGTCAAATCAGACCTTTCTGGCACTGAATGGGGTTGGTCTGGTGGGAGAAGCACTCAGTGGTCTTGCTTCTGCATCGTCATCCTTGTTTTCATCCTCATCACACTCGTGAACGTCCGTGCTTTCCACAAAACTATCATAAAGTTTCTTGGCCTTCGTCTGGATGGTGTTGGTATCCAGTGAAATATTCTTTTTCCTGCAGTCATTTATCCACAGGGCCAGTGCAGACACCATCCTCACAATGGACTTATTGAAGGAAGTGAAGTGACCACCACCCTCTTTGCAGTCTTGTCAAAAGTCATTGTTGCCATAGACCTAATATTCTTCTCATCTTTCTTTATGTAGCGAACAGTAGATTTGTTGATCCCATAATGGCAGCCTACAGCTGCGTAGCTTTTGCCTTCCTTTAACATGTCAAAAGTTCCACCTTTTCTTCGATGGTAAGCATAATCCTCTGGCACTTGGGTTCACTACCAGAAGCTTTAGAAGGCGCAGAATGTTTGGGTGGCATCATAGAGCTTGAAATAAATTAAATTTTTATGAAAATTTCACAAAAACACAACACCTCAGAGCAACATTATGCACAGCGGTCAGGCATAGATGTGAAGTGCACAAGGAGAGATGCTGAATGTATGGGCACAGTGCGGGAGAGCAAACAGACTGATACTATGGTCACTGAGCCAATCAGTGCCCAGGATACAGAACACAGTGCTGTGG
The DNA here is from genome assembly GCA_004026765.1 of Micronycteris hirsuta. Classification (NCBI taxonomy): domain Eukaryota; kingdom Metazoa; phylum Chordata; class Mammalia; order Chiroptera; family Phyllostomidae; genus Micronycteris; species Micronycteris hirsuta. The sequence goes on from PVJI01016077.1 coordinate 38,019, forward strand.
TTGGTCGCCTTCCATTCCATCAGCCAATAGTGTGCCATGTACAATCTCACATTGGCAAACTTAGACATATATTTTTTAAAAAACCCACGATACAGTGAAGCTTCAATAAGTGACCACGATATAGCGAGGGACGACTGTATATCTAATTCTGTATCACAGAGTTTTCGCTATATCGTGGGATTTGGCTGTATATAGGTATTTATATAATATTTATGATTTTAATTATTTTTGCCTAAAAAGTTTAAAACAGTATAAAAATATAAAAAAGTTAATTCAAACATACTAAAAGAATATTAAATCAAAATAAAATATAGTATGTATTTCATTAGCGTATGAATACCGTACTGTACACAATGGAAATGCAGTACACCATACTGCTTGCACAAGTGTGCCAATGTGAGCTGGCATTGTGAGAGGTGGTGTTCAGCCTTAGTGAATTTTCTTTTGGAAACTCTTTCAATGCCTTTGCCCATTTCATGATGGGTAATTTATGAGCACAACTACCGACACTTCACTGAGCGCTCAGCAGTTTTTGACCAAAATTGGCGTGACTCCTGCACTCCGCCTCCCTATTCACCAAATCTCTCCCAGAGCACCTTTTTGTTTGTTTCCCTGGATGAGAAAAATCTTCAAAGGGAAATGTTTTCCAGTGTGGAAGAGGTGAAACAACAGAAACACTAAAAGGAATCAAAATCAACGAGTTCAAAACTGTTTCGAGCAGTGGGGGGAAAAATATCTCAATAGGTTTATTACATCAAATGGAGAGTACTTCGAAGGTGACTAAAGTTTAAACATGTAAGAATAAATACACAATTTTTTACAGAAAAATTCCAGTTTTTGTTGAGTCCTCCCTTGTACACCTGAAACCCATATTGTTAATTTTGTTAACCAATGTCACCCAAATAAATGCAATGAATTTTTTTTAAATAAAAAAAGATAGGACACATAGTCCTACAGCAGGGGAGCTTCTTCAGGACGTGTTGTGTGTTGGCAGCCACCCTGGCATGAGAGCACGGGCTCCCAAATGTAAGGCAGGGCTGGGGTCTGGCCCTACTGTTGCTGAGTGCCCAGGGTTAGTATTTAATAGTCATTGTAGCATAAAAAGAAAGACCAGGAGAGATGGGACATTAGACCTGGAAATAACACTAATATTCTTCATTAGTTTAAGATTCCAGTACAGTGTTTTAGTGAGGTGCTCTCTCTCTCTCTCTCTCTCTCTCT
>PVJI01016078.1:0-39190 GCA_004026765.1 Micronycteris hirsuta
ACTTCTTGAACTTGACCTTATCTGAGAAGCACTGTATCTGCCCTTCCATTCTAAATGAAAACTTTGCTGGATAGAGTATTCTTGGATGTAGGTCCTTGCCTTTCATGACTTGGAATACTTCTCTCCAGCCCCTTCTTGCCTGTAAGGTCTCTTTTGAGAAATCAGCTGACAGTCTTATGGGAATTCCTTTGTAGGTAACCGTCTCCTTTTCTCTGTCTGCTTCTAGGATCCTTTCCTTATTTTTGATCTTGGGTAATGTAATTATGATGTGTCTTGGTGTGTTCCTCTTTGGGTCCAATTTCTTTGGGACTCTCTGAGCTTCCTGGACTTCCCAAAAGTCTATTTCCTTCACCAGCTTCGGGAAATTCTCCATCATTATGTGTTCAAATAAGTTTGCAATTCCTTGGATTTCTTCTTCTCCTTCTGGCAGCCCTATGATCCGTATGTTGGGACGTTTACAGATGTCCTGGAGGTTTCTGAGCCCCTCCTCCGTTTTTTGAATTCTTGTTTCTTCATTCTTTTCTGGTTGGATGTTTTTTTCTTTCTGCTGGTCCACTCCGTTGATTTGAGTCCCAGTTTCCTTCTTATCCCTATTGGTTCCCTGCAGATCTCTCCTCATTTGTTCAAGCAATTTCGATCATTTTTCATGGAATTCTGTAAGCATCCTGATTACTAGGGTTTTAAACTGTGCATCTGATAGGTTGGCTATCTCTTGGTCGGTTAGCTCTGGAGCTTTGATCTGTTCCTTTCTTTGGGCCATTTTTTTTCCCTCGGTGAGCCTGTTACTGTAAGGAGGGCAGAGCCTTGGGGTTCACCTGGGCAGGGAAACTCACGGTCGCTGTGTTGTGACGTAGCCTGTGGGGGCGGGACCTAAGAGCACAATGGCGCCTGCTCCGCTCTCCGTACCCACACCGCCTCCTGCAAGCAATTCGAGCCCCTCTGCGCTGGCTCTGGGGGTCTCTCCAGGGTCGGTGTACGGGCTGCACGGCTCCAATCCCCCGCGGGTCTCCCCAATGAACTCTCCTGTGAGGCTGGGAGTTCCTCCCGCTGCAGACTCCACCCCCACCGGTGCTCTCAATCTGCGCCAGTGGGTTGCACCCTGCTTTCTCTCCCGGTCAGTCTGCCCGAGAATGCGGACCTGCCCGGTCCACCAGTCTCGACCCCGCTGGGTCCGGATGAGCCGGGCACTGGCCGCGCTTCAGTCGGGTCCCCCGTCTGGGTGTGCTGCAGCCCCGCGGGAACCGCCCCTCCAACCGCGGTCCTGCCGTCTGCTTACCAGGTCGCCGCGGGGTCGCCTAGCGCTCTCCCTCCGCCCTGCTCCTCCCGGCTCACCAGACTGGATGAATGTATCTTCTTTAATTCCTTGGTTGTCGGACTTCCTCTCAATTCGATTTTCTGTCAGATCTGGCTGGTTTTGGTTGGGTAAATTTCTGGTTTTTTTCCTTGTTTGGTTGTGCGAGGAGGCACGGCGCATTCACCTATGCCGCCATCTTGCCGGAAGTCCCAGGACTAATGTTTTAATAAAGCCTTTTCTCTTGACTTATGTACTCTTAGAAAATTTGTGATTTTCACAAAGGTAATTTTTCATTACTATCTCCCAGGGACTTAAGCGACTATATTTTAAACTACTTGTCTCCGGCGATGCCTCTTGGTTGCATGACAGCTCTCTAATAAGTCTCCCTACCAGATGGTTTCTTAACAATGTCCCCAATCAACTCATGTTCCGTGAGCACAATTCCCCTGCCTCCTCTGTGGTCCTACAATATCCTGCGGACACTCCTGCAATGCTTCATTACTGAGGGTGGTTTTACAATACATTTTTAAATGGTTGGGGGCTGGCGCCAATCAAAGGAAGAATATTTCATGACATGCATGATAAGTACATTAAATTAACCATGAATAAAGGATTTTTTTTTTTTGGAATACAGCCACTCTCATTCATTTAATTATTGTCACATCTATCATCTTGTGGTGGCAGGGCTGAGCGGTTGCGATAGGTACTGTGGGCCCATAAGGCCTAAAATATTCACTATTGGGCCCTTTTCAGAACAAGTTTCTCAGCCCCTACACTAATTGATTCCCAGACTTTAAACTGTGAATGCTCCACCCAACTCTCTTTGCCAGGTAATAAAATCATGACAAAGAGACAGGATTTGATCTTTAGTTCTAAATAGAGTTTATTTTATTCCAATTATAAAAAGAAGTATATCCTTATTATAGCAAAAATGTTCAACAGGAAAAGTGATTGAAAGAAGAGAGTACTCATGAGCCATCTCACTGAATCCAGTTCTGATTATATTTTGCTTTATTTCCTTCTCAGAGTTTTTGTTCTAAGTGTTTCATATGTTTTCTTTTCCAATTCAAAAATAACACCATCATTTTTTTAAAAATCATAGATATGAACATGTAGAAGGCCATCCTTATTCCCAACAGTGAAGGGTAACTATTTCAGTTTTTTATAATTGTCCTTTTGTGTTTTCCTGTAAGTGCAATTATATTTTCAAAATATAAGTCATCCTCATATATAAAATTTGGTATCATGAGGTTTTTTGATTCATAAAACTTAATCAGGGCATCTTCCATGTTTCTTTGTTTTTATATATTTATTGTCAAAAATGCATACTAAGATTTGTATCTGTTTTTCCACTTACATGCCACAACTACATGCCTGGGGAAAATATTATTCTGACCAAGCTGTTCTGTTTCTCCAAAAATCTCCTAAATCTCACCAGATGTTTAAAAATTTCTATCCAAAACTCCCAACACTAAGAAAAACATCTTGCTTCCTTGATTCTAGCTAATCTCAAGATCTTTGGAAGGAAGAAGTATCCTTAATCTCTCTTGGAAATGTATAGGTTTCTAAAAAAATGTTCAGCTTTGCCCCGGGGTGGTGAGGCTCAGTGGACTGAGTGCCAGCCTGCGATCCGAAAGGTATCGGTCAGGGCACACCCCTGGGTTGCTGGCCGGATCCCTAGTTGGGGGCATGTGAGAAGCAACTGATGTTTCTCTCACACATCAATCTTTCCCTCCCTCTCCTCCCTCCCTTCCCTTCTCTCTAAAAATAAATAAATAAAAGCTTTTTATAAATGTTCAGTTTTGACTCAGATTCACCCCTACATACCTATCTGACTTCCTTCTGTTGCTACATCCTGATTTTATTGTTGTTGTTCAATTTAGTGCACAATAATTAACATATCCGTGAACCCACTAAAGTACTCTGAGTGCCTAGATCAGTGTTTCTCAACACCAGCCATACACTAAAATCACCTGGGAAGAGTTTATTACATTCTGCTGCCTGGGTCCCGACTGCCAAAAATTCTGATTTAATTGGCCTAGGGGGGAGGCCTCGTGTGTGAGTAAGGGCTGCAGGGGATCAGAGCTCAGCCCAAGAGTATTAGAGGGGTGCTGACCCGGGTCTAGGAACTCACGTCTTTGTTCACCATGAAACCCGTCTGTCATCTGGCTCCACCTTCCCTCCTCCAAACACTCGGGTCTCACTCAGGCTGTGGCTGGGGACCTATTGGGACAGTCACAAGGAAGCGGATTTGCGACGCAAACCATTGTAGCATCAAGATAGATTCAAATCAAGGGCACCTATGCAAAACGTGCTTAGCATCCCTCTTAATAGTGACAGCTGCCGTTTCCTGGGCCACTGTTATGTGTCAGGGACTGTGTCACGGACACTACACACGTTGTCTCAGTCCGTCCTCACACCAACTCCTTCGTGTGGGTGTTACAACTTTTTAAATGAGGAAGCTGAGGCTCAGAGAATCTTATGATCTGCGCCGCCCAGAACATCCCACTTTCTGATTTTCCTGCCATGGCCTTGGTCACAGAGGTGTGCAGCGTGTCACATGGTTCTGTGCATCAGACTGGCCCCAGAAACCCCAGCAACAGGAAGCGCTTGGGCTGCACTGCAGCGTTCTGGCCACCACAGCCGGAGAAGGTCGGAGCGAAGGAAGAAAACACAACAGAAAGAACGTCTATGCACAGGGCATCTCTTTAGACAGAAGGGGCAGCGAAGGTCAGCGTGAGGGCTTCTAAGAGTATTTTCTTACGTTGGGATAGAAAAGAATTCCCATTAATTCAGAATGTGTTGACAAAACTTAAACATTCTTTATAGGCTCATAGCATAGTGTTTATCTGCTATCAGTTGTACTATGAATTAACACCCAATTTAAATTCTGGCTTTAGCTGCTATTTCTGTTTCACTCTTACTTGTAGCCCTAATCATCTTCTAACTCAATGGTTCTTTGAAAGAGTCGCGTGGGCACTGCTCCAAACGCAGATTCCCAGTGCTGTTTTCCCAGAGAGCCTTCTGCAGGAACCTGAGGCATGGCCGTCCGAGTATTTAACTGGTGCCCCAACCCGGCGGGCCCCAACCGTCGTTTGCAGCCCCACCGGCACTGCGTGGCTCACTCACCCCTTTTTCGCGATCTCAGCAGCTGCTCCAGGCTTTTCCTCCTCTCTTCAAGTGACCGTTTCCCCATCATTGTTAGCAGGTGTCACTTCTTTGTTACCGTATGACAAATTACCCCCAAATTTTGTGGCTTAAAACCACAGACATGTACGATGCCACAGTTTCTGGGAGTCAGGAATTCAGGAGTGGCTTGACTGGATGACTCTGGCTTAGAACCGCTCATAAAGCTGCAGTGGAGCCGGTGGCTGGCGCTGCAGTCTCATCTGAAGTCTCAACTGAGGGGTCTCCTGCAAGCTCACTCGCGTGGCTAGTGACAGGCCTCAGCTCCTTGTTGGCTGGAGATTTTCGGTTGCTTTTCAAGTGGGTCTCTGCATAGAGTGCCTGAATGTCCCCACGAAACAGCAGCTGGCTGTCCCAAGAGGAAGGGACCTGAAAGACGAGAGAAAGAGTGCACGAACCCAAGACGGAAACTACCTGATATTGGAAGTTGCATACCACCGTGTATTAGTTTCCTAGGGCTGCCATCACAAAGTAACAAACACAGCATGAGTCAAAACAACAGAAATACGTTGTGTTACAGCCCTGGCCAGCGTGGCTCTGTTGGTTGGGGGTCATCCCCCAAAGTGAAAGGTCACTGGCTTGATGCCCGGTCAGGGCACGTGTCTGGATTTTGGGACTGGTCCCTGGTCAGATGCACACAGGAGGCAACCAACCAATGTTTTTTTCCCTCTCTTTCTCTCTTCCTTCCCTCCTCTTTATAAATAATAATTTATTTATTTTTTGTATTTATATTTATCGTTCTGGAAGCTGGAAGTCCCAAACCAAAGTGTCAGCAGGGCCAGGCTCCCTCTGACAGCCTGGTGGGGAGTGGGGAGGGGAGGTGGGGACCCTTCCCTGCCTCTTCCTAGTTTCTCATGTTTGCCAGCAACCCCCAGTTTTCCTGGCTTGTAGCTGCATCACTGCAGTCACATGCCCACCTCCTGAGTGTCTTCGCCAGCTTCCCTCTGTGCATGTCTCTCTTTGTTTGGATGTGTGTTCAAATTTCCCCTTCTTATCAGGACACCAGTCATATTAAATTAGGGTCCATCCTAACGAACTCCTTTTGACTTGATTGCCTCTATAAAGACCCTGTTTCCACTGGGACACATCCTGAGGGGTTAGACTTCACTTCGGGAGGACACAGTTCAGCCCGGAGCCTCTGCACATGCTCTCGGTCACACAGTCCAGCCCTGGCACAGTGTGGGAGAATGCTACACAGGCTGCGAGGAGACGAGGAGGAGACAACAGAGTGTCACCTTCGAGACTAACGCCCCCTGTGCTCCTGCTTCACTAGACAATAGAAGTTATCGGGCCGCCATTACCTCAGCCTCTTTCCCCTCCGTCTTCACAGGAACCTGTACCTTCACTCAGCTTCTCCTTCTGGTCTGTCTGGGAGAAAGAAGTTCCATTTCTCTGCAAGACTCTGGTTCTTCTTGCACCAGAGTCCAGACCTCGCTCCATCAGTTCTTTTTCTTTATCTATTTCCAGTCCCACCCTCTCCACTACCTTTTTAATCCTTAACTCCAAACAAGCCTTCTGTTTCCCTCTTTTCAAAAGAAAAAGAAAGCCTCCTCTTAACCTACGACACTTGTCAAATGGCTCCATTTCACCTTTCCTGAGCCGACACACCTCTTAGCAGAGCAGGTGGTCTGCACGCCCCGAGCGCCCCTTTCTCAACCTCTCATTCATCTCTGCCAGCCTTCCACCCCACCTCTCCGCTAAAACTGCTCTCAACGTTCATCATCAACCTACCTGCAAAATCCCGTGGCCTCTTCATCCTCCACATCCCCCTTAATAAAAGCTGTGGTTCATCTTTCTCTTACTGCATGCCAAGCACAGTGCTGGGGGCTTTGCAGGAGTTAACCTATTCAGCCTTAATACCACTTGCTAAAGTCTGGCCGTATTCTCCTTTTTTTTTTTTTTATTATGTTGAAATCAAAGCTCTAAGTCCCCCAGCTGGAAGTGGTGGGACCTTGCATTGAACCCAGTACGTCTTTTCTCGCTCGGTGCTTCTAAAGGATTTTCTCTCCAAAGTTAGAAGAGTTACCCAAAGTGGGAATCAAAAATCATTATTGCATTTCTTTAAGCCAGGAGAGAAAATTTCTCATCACAGGTAAAAAACTGTAGCTGCATTTTTGTCTCTGTGTTACAAAGGTGTGAGCTAGAATGTGGAAATGGATTCAGCATAAGTGGTTACTAGTTAGAACCAAAGCATCTAGGGTGTTACAGGTGACATCCACAGGCCAGATCACACAGGGGAAGCAGCTGAGCCTGCCAGCGAAGCGAGCAGGAGCTGGAATCAGAGACTGAAACAGGGCCTGTGGTCAGCAGTCAGTCTATGACGTCCAGCAGGGTGCTGGACCGTTCTAGGCCTCTGTTTCCTCCTGTGAGAAATGGGTCAATAACAGTACTTAATGCACAGGGCGTTGTGAGGTTGAAGTGAGGCAATGCATGTCACGTGTTCGACCCAGTGCCTGGGACACTCAACAGGTTCCGGCTCTAATGAGTATTACAAGCAGCTGGTCTCTCCATTCAGAAAGGACAAAAATCGCTGTGACAAAGAGAAACGAGACAGTGACTTAATGAACATGGAAGTTTCTTTTCTGGTCTTTGACCTCCCATCAGGCTCCAAGTTTCTGTGGCTCCGGATCCCTAGGAGTATCTCACCATGGATTCAACCAGAGCTCAAAAGGACAGCCTAATCGCAGCAGCAGAATACCTTACTCCAGTTCTTAACCCAAGCCGTGGCCATTTGAATTCAATACTCAATATCCAAGATCTTAAAAAAGAAGATTTTGTTGATGTTTATTTGAGGTACAGTGATCAGGAAGAAGCACCTGGTAGGGCTTGTCATTCCCTTGCACAGCTGTCTATCCAAGAGTGAGCCATTTCTTCTGGACTCAACTTGACCTGCTTATGGGTACTCTGACCTATTAGCAGCTAGGATTTCAAGTGCTCTTCACTGGATTGGTCCTGTGTGCCCTGACCCTAGCTATTGTATCAGGGGAGGAATAATTTCCAGGATTGGGGCTGATCTGGGGGCATCTGTCTCTGTGGGGGGGGGGTGCCCCACCGCATTGGCTCTGTTATGAATTGGTATGGGGAGTTCATACTTTCAAGGCTTCCCTCTTGATTCTGGAGATGAAAAGAGCCCAGTAATTGGTCAGTCCCCAGTTCCTGACAGCTTGGGGGGGGGGTAGGTGTAGAGGACAACAAGCATTGGGGGGTGACTCTTGGTTAGATATGGCCCTTTTCCAGTTCTTTCTCTCTCTTAGAAATCCCTTGAATGGTTTGGTCTTCAGAATGTTTCAGGAATATAATCTCCCTTTCTCTTCCCTGTTTTGTTTTTTTGTTTGCTTGCTTTGTTTGTGTTTTTGTTTTTTATTTCCTTGGCTCTCTCCCTGGCGGCAGCCCGGCTTTCCCGGACTCTCGGTCCGTAGCAAAGAAGGGGTCTCCATCAAGTCACCCAGGTTTCCCATCTCCTCCCTCCAAAAGCAGATCCCAGAATGAGAGTGAAACCTCTTTGTTAAAATTCCAAATGCCCTGGAGTGGAAGGTCCGATTAGCGCCATCTGGGCGACGAGTCTGTCTTGGTGCAATCAGAGGAGATGAGGGCGCAGCGTAAGCATGGATGTTGGAGAACCCACCTCATAGATGGGGATGAGCTTTAAGAGGGTCATTGTAAACTATGCTGATACTCCAAATGTTGAGCAAATGGCAGCCCAACTTCAAGATGGCCCAGTGTGCCCTGGATCCAATGTACAACCACCCACCCCCTTCCTACCACAGTAGGCCAAACCGGCTTTTCTGTCTTCCTCCATGAGGCTCTGCTTTGGCAAAGACTTGTGAAACCACCTTATCTGCCTGAGTCATGCCTGTTCTCCTCATTATGTCCAACTTATTGGAAGATACCGTAATAATTACCTACTGTGCAAGGGATTTCATAGGCTTATCTCACGTGACCTTCTCGATAACCCTGAGATGGATACTGCTAACCCTCTTTTATGGAAGTGAAAATACGTTCCAAAGGTCTAGTTCCCAAGTTCAGTAACTATTAGTGACCATGAGGGATCTAACAGTTCCTACCCAAGCCTCTCTGAACTCAAAGCCCATCTGCTCTTTCCACAGCCAAGGCCAATTCCTGTATGGAGTGGAGGGGTGGAAAGAGTCAAGTCGTGCGCCTTGGCAAACGGGTGCTGACTGTGAAACTGAGGTTCAGCTGAGGGACTCAGACGCTGTGGGCACCCTGCTTAGTGTCCGAGCCCTGGCCCTGGCTGCCCACGGCCCTGACTCAGCACACCGCCACTCCGACTCAACCTACCCCAGGAAAAGGGGGCTGACAAGGAGCAGGGTAATAGGATGGCGGCAACAGGGCTCGAGATTCTGTACGGGGATTGATCTGCTGAGTCTCAAAGCAGTTTTCAGGTGCACGACCTGTCCGGGGAAGGTTTCAAAGGTTACCTGAATGTGGGGCACTGGCCAATAATAACGACAGCTCGCGCTCATTGAGTGCTTACTCTTCCCGGCCTCGCACTCAGACCTCCACGCGCATCGTGTCACTTAAACCTCAAGGCAGAACAAGTTGGCATCAGGGGAGTCTGAGGTTTAGACCGTCGTTTCCAAGGGCACCTGACAAGTAAACGTTTGACCTCTGGCCATTTGTCTCAAAAGAGTTCAAACTTGTACTACCGTGGCAAAGAAATAAATATTAGATGGGCGTGGAAGAAAATCTTCAGGACATACCCAGAGAGGTTTCAGAGAAGAATTTGTCACTGGAGAGGGAGGAAGAGGCCACGGAAGCCGGCTTCCACGAGAGGGCAGCCCACGGAGCACCCAGCAGCACAGCTGAGACGGGTCATGACAAGCACCCCAAGGAGCTGCAGCAGCTTCCGCCCCCTCGCCAGCCGGGCCGCGGGCATCTGCACACCGAGGTCTCAGCTGCAGCAGATGCCTCGCCTGGCTCATCTGCCTGTGAGGGCCTGGGGTCTGCGAGCCCTGGAGGGCACACCCAGGCTCTCTCAAGGATATCTGTGCCATTGATTCTATTTTCCGGGGCCCAGCTGCCATTCTAGATCCCTGTCTTAGTCAGTGTCGTCATGAAGTAAGGCCAGTCTGCGTTTTTCGGGAGCCCTGGTTCACGAGGTAGGTGGAATGAGGCAGTCACAGGTGAGATCATAATAAGGACTCAAAACAAGTGAGGTGTGTGGCCTTGGCCAAGCCTCTTAGACACACTGAGGTTCTGTTAGAAGTTCAAGTCTAGCTACCACCAGGGCTAGGAGGGGAACTCAGAACCTTGTTTCCTTACTGAGAACTTGAGCCACTTGTGGAATGTTGCATGCCTGAACCCCTCACCCCAAGCTCTGCACCTTCCCCGGTGATTCAGGTGGCTCGGTTCTAGTGACCTGCATGGCTCAGAACCTTCAGGCAAAAATGGGATGGTCCGTTCTCAGGGAAAAGATTCCAAGTAGCAGAGTTCCTCATAGCCTCTGATTGTAAAAAGCAGGGTTTCTCAGCCCTGTCTTGATGTTAAGTAACCTCGGTGGGTTTTATGTTAAGTGCGGGAATATATGTAAAGTGCCTGGTACACAATAAGGTCCCCATACATGGCAGCCGCTCTTACTAGTGAGTGTTCGTCCCGGTGTGAGTATTCTTCACGGAGGTTTCCCGCAGCACCGTTCCTTTCCTTCGGCTTCAGGGGCTGCGGCCATTTAAAAGTTGGGCCATTTTTAATTTGACACTTAGCCCGCAGCAGAGTGCTGCTCGCGCAAGCATCGCAAGCTGCTGGCCCAGGAGCCCCAGCGGCCGCAGAGGGTGTCTGTCCATCCGCGTCGCCGCTTTCCTTGTCTGCGGATGCTGGCTCTGCTCAGCCAGGCTTCACACCTGCACTTGGTTTTGTTTTCATGTTCAATTTACCTAAAGGCTCCTGGGGGAAAAGAGCCAAATTTCATCACGAGTCAACCACCTACTTTTTTAAATCCTCACCCAAGGATATGTTTTATTGATTTTATAAAGAAGGAGGAAAGAGAGAGAGAAAGAGACAGAAACATCGATGTTCCCCGCTAACATCGATTCATTGCCTCCTGAACATGCTCCCTCCGGCCAGGGATCAAAACCCCAACCTAGGCATGTGCCCTGACTGGGGCCGGAACCTGCAGCCTTTTGGTGCACGGGACAACGCTCCAACCAGCTGAGCCACCTGGCCAGGTCCAAACACCTATTTCAACCCTGCTGCTCTGGATCAGGGCTATCTGCCCAAAGTGGCACTTACACACACACACCGCAATACACACATACACGCACTCACACACATACACACAATGCTCCCCAGGTGCTGTTGGGTGTCTCGTTCCCTTTGCACCGCACCCCATCCGTACTCCCCCGCCGCCACTCGGCACCTGAGGAAGCAGCGAGCCTGCAGGTCCTCCCCCAGACCCCGTTTCCGTCGGACCGGTTCTCCCAGCTGCACTGCGCAGCCTCTGCGTGTCCTACTCCGGGTGCTTCCTGCTTTCAAATGCAACAATACCGGGCTTATAAGATAAAAACGTATACTTTTTAAAGTGCTTTGATTGCTTTTAAACAAATTGTTTACTTCTCCATATGCATCTCAGAGGGGAAAAGTAAAGAGATAAGCAAGAAGAGCCCCAGTGTCGAGGACAGCAGACCCCACACACACCCGAGCCTGTTCTCATCTTTCCAGGCCGCCTTCCTGCGCACAGGTTCCGCTGTCAAATCCGAAATTAGGGCCGCCCTGTTGGCAGTATCATAACTGCTTTTTCCCACTTAGCAAAACAGACCCAACATCTTACTCAAACAGGTTTCTTTTTACAATCCTCACTCAGTGATATGTTTATTAAGTTTAGAGATTGAGAGAGGGAGAGAAACATCAATGTGAGAAACATCGATCAGTTGCCTCCTGTACGCACCCCAACCGGGGATCAAACCCATAACCTAGGTATGTGCCCTGCCCGGGAATTGAACCCAGAACCTTTTGGTGTATGGAACGACCCTCAAGCCAATTAAGCCACTCAGCCAGGACTCCCCTAGTCAGATTTTTACAAATAGGTTGTAGTTTGCTCTTACACTCCGGCTCTAGTTTTCTGCCACCACACCTCAGCATTGGGGATGAATGAATACGCGAGTTCAGTGGAGATGAGTAGCCAGCTGGGGGTAGAAGACCAATCAGGAGATTTAGGGCAGGGGGCCCGCCCTCCCTCTAGAAAAGCTATTGTAAGGTGAGCAGGGCAGGTGGAGAGGATGTGGAGAGGGACCCAGCCGTTGTGCGCAGGCCCCTGGGCCCCTTCTGGGGGAGCCACAGGTGCCCAGGTGCTCATTCCACCTGCCTCTGGCTCAGGCTGGGGGTGCCACCGCCTGTCATTGCAGCTGGGCCCTCCAGGAGGGGCTGCCCTCTGCACCCACAGGACAACGGCCGTGTCTGGGTGCCCAGAGGAGGCTTGGTGATGGAGAGGGGGTGGGAAAGCTTCCCCAGGAGCATTTTTCACTTGCCCCCTGCCTCAGGCGCCCTTTGCCCACCCCTACCCTGTGAGTGTGAGGTCACAGAGGGCCCCAGAGCTGCAGTGGACCGCAGCCTGTGCTGGCTATGGGGCCCCCAGGCCAGCAGACTCCAAACAAACAAAGGATCGATCACTTACTCACACAGAGAACTAAAACCTCTGCCCTACAGGCTTTTTGGGGTTTTTTTGTTTTTCTCTTTCTGCTTTCACTTACACAGTATTTAGAAACCAAAATAATAAACTGCTAATATTTGGTATAAGACCAAAGTTATCACTGCTAACAAAGCCTAAAAATTTGTATTTGGGGACTTCTTAAAAAGCATCTGGAGATCTGCCTTCAGACCTGTTGGCTGTGGGGGCCGAACACGTCTCTCCCTTCCCCCAGCACCCCATTGGCCTGGCTGCGGGGAATTTGAACTCAAGACCCTTGATAACAGACCCACAGAATGTCAGATCTTCCAGCCCAGAGGGCTCCAAACACTGGGCCTTGAAATTACTTCAGTTTTAATGAACTAGAATAGGAGAGAGGAAAACAGAAGAGAGAAGAATTTGGCTATCAGAGCACACCGAGAGTCTTATGTAAGATGTGTCCTATAGCGAAGTGCGGTCAAAAACCAGCCAACCCCTGCTGGTGTGGCTTAGCTGCTTGGTGTCATTCCCCAAAGCAAAAGATCACGGGTTCGAATCCAAGTCAGGGAATGCTTGGGCTGTGAGTTCAGTCCCCGGTCGGGGTGCAAACAGAAGGCAGCCAATCGATGTTTCTCTCTCGCATTGATATTTCTTGCCCTATCTTTCCCATCCCTTCCCCTCTCTCTAAAAATCAAAGTAATATAATTATTTAAAAAACTTTTTTAGAATTCCCAGTCAGGGCACATGCCTAGGTTGCAGGCTAGGTCCCCATGAGGGCCATGTGAGAGGCAACCATACATTGCTGTTTCTCTCCCTCTCTTTCTCCCTCCCTTCCCCTCTCTCTAAATATAAATAAAAATAAAATCTTTAAAAAAAAAAACTTTTTTAGAGTCTTGAAAATTGCCGAACTAACCTAATCCTCATGTTTTACAGATAAAGAAATGAAGGACCAGAGAGAAGTGACTGACTCAAAGTCACCAAGCAACCTAGTGAGAGAACAAGGAGAGAATGTGCCGCTCCTGACCCCAGGCCACCCCCCTCGCCTGTGGCCAAACCAGGCTCAACTGAGTATGCTTGAGTTATTAGACAGGAAACACCCACCGAAGAGTTGAAAGGACAGTACAAAAGAACATCCGAGTTCCTTCTACTTAGAGTCAACGAGTGTTGACAATCTGCCACATTAGTTTTATTAACTGACTGGTGTGTGTGTGTGTGTGTGTGTGTGTTTGGCTTAACCATTTGAAAGTAAGGTGCATAATCATGATATTCACACCTGAACACTTTAGCGTGTATTTCCCAAACAAAGGCATTCTTTGATGTAACCACAGTGCCATTGTCACACACAAGAAAATGAATTTTCCTGCATGTTCATGCCACAACATCTTCACATACCCAGGTCTTATTCAAATGTCTGCAATTGCCCAAAAAATGACTTCCATAATTGTCTTTCCTCCCAACGCAGGAACCAATCAAACATCACACATTGCCTTTGATTGTTTGTATCTCTTCAGGCACCACCTGTTAGCTGCTTCCTTGAAGAGGGAACAGGGTCCAAGGGCCTCCAGCTGCCCTCTCAACCATCCCCACCCCGCACATTCATCGCAGTGTGCCTTCCTTGTTTTAGCTGCTGTGAATTTCTAAAATATTAGACATGGTGATGTTTAAATGTGTGGGAAATCACTTTCCAAAAGCACACAGAAAGAACCGGGAGTATTCTAAATTTTCATGTTTCTCTCTAGGGGATCTGGATCTGCAGCTAAGCTCTGCTGCTATCTAGCAACGTGACCTTGGCAAGCCTATGGTGACAACCAGTAAATATCAGATGAGCAAATGAACAAATGAATGAATGGATCCAACAATTTGTTTCACTGTTCTGGGTTTATCTCTGTAGGAAAAAAAAATTCAGAGGATTTAGTCCAGACCTCACACCTCTTATTATAAGTTTCTGGTCCTGGAACCCACAAACACACAAATTATTGGATATGGACCTCTCATCTTTCATTGAAAAATCCCCCATTCCTTAACCTAGTCTTTTACTGAGACGTCTTCCTCCCTGGGAAATGAGCTCCCAACTGTATGCTTTGTGCGCCACCTGGTGGACATGCTGCATTGACGCAGTTTCATTCAGTGGAAATGACGTAAGGTCCTATGTCAGAAAGTTCTTCAAATGTGCTGGGAAAGTTCTTCATATGTTGTCCCTCATTACCAAATCTATTTTCAGTGCCTGACAACCATTTTATGAACCTAAACCCATTTCTAACCTTCACCAGGATTTTTATTTTACTATGAAACAGAACCATGTGCCTAAGCAACAAACTATCCAAATAGAACAAGTAAGAACAGAGCTTAGCATTAAAATGAAATAAACACATTTGCAAAGTCAATGTGGTGCATGTTTATGATAGTGCAGGAGACTGAGCATAGGGCAAGCAACAACGGACAAAAATTCAGGGAAAACTAGTTAAATCAACAATTGTAGCTTAAAATATTACCACACTCCTCTATGGTTAAACAGAGATATTGAGGATCAGAGCAATATTATTAATAAGGCTGAGATATTAGCTGTATGTAACACTCTGTACCTGGAAAAAATGGAATACACATTCTTTTTTAGATTGGCAGCATTCAAAATATAATAAGCCATAAGGAAAATCTCTCCAAATGTTAACAGATCCTTACCATTCAGACACATTCTTTGATACCAAAACAATAAAATTGGAAATTTATAACAAAAGTAGAGATTTAAACAAACTCTTGGGATAGGCAAAGGTCTTTGAGATACTTAAGAGGATAGAAATAACTTCAAAAGTTTTAGAAAGACTTTGGTGGCCTGTAGAAGAATAAGAATATCATCTATGGATTCCCAGCTGGCTAAGGCCAAATGCACAAAAGATTTGAACAGGCATTTAAACCAAAAAATGACAAAGAAATGACGAAGAAGCGCCTGAAAACGTGCTCCACATCAGTAGTCAAAAATGGAAATAACCCAAATGTCCTTTAACTGGTGAATGAATACACAAATGATACATCTTCCCTGACTTGTGTGGCTGAGTTGATGGGGCATCATCCCGCAAAGCAAGAGATCACAAGTTCAGTTCCCAGTCAGGGCACATGCCTGGGTTGCAGGTTCCACCCCCAGCTGGGGTGCATTTCCGAGGCAACTGATCTATGTTTCTCTCTCACGGGGATGTTTCTCTCCCTCCCCCCACCTCCCCCTCTCTAAAAATAAATAAATAAAATCTTTTAAAAAATTACACATCCACACAATGGATTCTATTTAGCAATAAAAAATGGCTTACTGATACCTGGAACAACATGGATGAAAATCAAACGCATTATGCTAAGTAAAAGAAGCCAGACTCAAAAGCTACATAATGTATCATTCTACAGGGTCCAGCACAAATAACGCCCTTTTTATTACTAAATCTTCTATTGTAAAATCATAAGCATGTAGTTCTCTAACAACAGTCGCACTCAAGTACACCATATGACATATTAGGTGAAATGTTCAAATTAAAACTATAAATTATCACACTCATATTGTTACCCTACCAACCACACTTAAGCAGGCCTTACTTCCGCCAAACCTGGTATTTACGACATTCTGTAAAAAGCAAAACTACAACACAGAGACAGAAACCTGAGCCGTGGTTGCCCAAGGCTGGTTTGGAGGAGGGCTGGCCACACAGGCACTGGGGGCCGGGGCGACGGGACGGTTCTGTGTGCTGGCCATGGCGGTGGGCACACGACTGCGCATGTCAACACTAAACCGAGGAAGGGTGAGTTTCACTACATGTAAGTTACATGTTAATAGACCTGACCCAAGCAAATAAAACTAAAGAAACAGACAAGCTTCTGGTGGGAGCGATCAAGCAAAAAGAGAAAGTCACACAAGACAAGAATTTGGAAGGTTAAGAAATATAAAAGACATGGTTATAGGTAATAAAATTTTAAAAATCAAAACACCAACAGTATCTCCACACGGTGGAAAACCTAACTCAATCACTAATCATTCAGGAAGTCCCACTGGTGATCAAAAGTCTCTCCCACCAAAAGGCACCAGGCACAGATGGTTGCACAGGACAGTTTGAGCCAACTGCTAAAACACTAATAAACTCTAGATTCTACAACCTCTTTCAGACAGTTAAAGAGGGGAGCTACATGTTTCGTTTTATGGGACATAAAGTTCTTATCACAAACAAGGACAAAAAAGAAAATTATAGGCAATTTTCACTTATGAACATAAACTCATAAGTTAAAAGCAGCAGGGGATTTTGAAACATACAACCACACGCGCACATGCTTTGTAATGACCAAGCAGAGTTTAGCAAGGACACAGGAATGGCTTCATAGCAATACATTCTATCAGCACTCAGCAGCCCAACACATTACCTTAACACATAAAAGAAAAGCATGTCAGTACCTCAACAGACACAGAAAAGTCGTTGATAAAATCAAACACTGGTTCGTTGTTACCAATACTCAGCAAACTAGGAATTAAAAGACTGTTTCTTCACCACGTTGGCACCCACAGCCAAAGACTGTGAGGGGCCCGTCTATAGTCTCGCTGACTGGGTTCCTCGGTACTTGTTGCCACGACAGAGACGGCACACCTCGGTAAGAGCATGCTACCAGGGGTTTGTGTAGGAGTCAGGCTCATGTTAAATATTTTGGGGAAGTTTCAAGGCAGTGTGTTTTATTCTAAGTGCCGCCATAAAGTGGGGGGGGGGGGTATAGTTCTGTGATTGGGTAGTTTCATTTTTTCTAGGAGGCCCTCTGGCCTTGGCCTCTGTCTGCTGCACGGTCTATACCCCTGGTCATTGCGACCCCTTCAGCATGCTTCAGCACCCCTTCAGGAAGTTTTAAAAACCTCCTAGGTTACCCCTCCACCTAAGGACAACATTTAAAGCCATAAGAATGGCCCTCAGAGCCGTTTATCAGAGCCAGAGTCTCCCGTGCTATTTGGGGGTGTGCCCCCACCCATACACCCTTGCCAAACCACACTGAACTCCCCCCACATCACAGCCCCTTGCGCAGTTCTAGGCCACTGTTCACACTTTCAGCTCAGCCCAGAAGGCCCCCGTTTCTGCCTGGCAAGCCCCCAGTGCTGCAAGACCCAGCTCAAATGTCACTTGCTCTGCAGAGTCTCCAGTCAACTGTTCTGCACCCCCCAACCCTGTATCATCTCCTCCTCATCATTCCTGCACCCTTATTTCCTCTCTCCTGCCCTTCCCCATCCTTCCTCTCCACTTGGGTGAAATACGGAGTCTCTGGGCCAGCCCAGTTGGGTGCTGAGGAATCAAGGGTGAAGCAGGAGACTGCATCAGACATGAAACTATTAAAGAGCCACACACAAGAACTTCAAGGACAGAGCAGTGTCCGTGGGTTCAGCTCTGCGGGCCCAGCCCAGGCACTCTGCAGGGGCTCAGGGAATATCTGCGGTAATGAAAGGAGGATACTGCGGGTTGAAAGGTGTCCCGCAAAGGACAAGTCCTAACCCCCAGTACTTGTGGATGTGACCTTATTTGGAATCAGGTCTTTGCAGATGTAATCAAGTTAAGATGAGGTCGTGCTGAATTGGCCAGATCTTAACCTGGTGACCAGTGTCCTCAAAAGAGACGGAAATTTAGACACAGATATACAGGAAGGACCGCCATGTAAAGATGGAGGCAGAGTTTGGAATGATGCCAATAAGCCGACAAATGACAAGGTTGCTGGCAGCCACGGGAAGGTGGGAGAGGCAAGGAAAGAGTCTCCCCTAAAGCCTTCAGAGGGGGAATAGCCCCACCTACACCTTAATTTTGGATTTCTAGCGTCCAGAACTGTGAGGATACATTTCTGCAGGTTTAAGCCACATAGTTAGTGGTACTTTGTTACGGCAACCCTAGGAAACTAATACAGTGCCCAAGACTCATTGCTCATAAACTCCTGGGTCACCTTTCTACCATGCCCCAACCCAGGAGGCAGAAGCTGCCCAAAACTCCACTGCGGGCTGGATCTCAACCTTCGGGTCCATCCATCCGCCTGGCCTAAAACCTCCCCTCATCCGACACTAGATGGCGCCAGTGGGACAAGCCAGCAGGCTCCATGGGCTTCAGGGATGGCAACAGGAACTGGTAGTGAGGAGTCACCCGTGGGCTGAGCTCCCAAATCCAAGACAAGGATCAGACATCAAGTTCTTTTAGGTTCTTCCCAGTGTAGTGCCTTTTGTTCTGTCAGAGTGAGGAAATCGGATCCACTCCCCTGCAAACTGTCCTGCAAACAATCCCTGATCGCCCTTCACAGCCTCAGAGTTTGAGTTTCTGGGGCAAGAAATCAGGAGGTGGATTGCAGTCTCCCAGGTCCCGCCCTCACAGGTGGCTGTGCTTCGGATCTTCAAGCTCCCCTACGTGTGCCTGTGGGCGTCCAGCCACTCTCTTTTCGCACCAGATGCAACTCCCCGAAACAGGCTCTGGTGCTCCCCACTGACCCGGTGTGACAGCCCTTCCCTGGGTCCCACACTCCTCCATGATTACTTAGGTCATTTTCAAATTCTGGCTGTATTAGACAATTGCAATGAATGGCTTGTACACAGGATATTTCACATCTAAGCGAGGCATCTGTAGGGAAGGTTCCTGAAAGAATTTCCAGGCCAATGGGTGCACTGTCGTGTTTTTAAGTAAATAATTTTATTTAGGAACAAATCACAAAGGTGCAGAAAATTTTTTAAACCTTTTGAGTATTTGTTGCCCAGTCCCCTTCAAACACTTTAACAGTATTTCCTACAAACAAGAATGTTCTCCTACGTAGCCACAATACAACCTACAAATCAAGGCATTAACAGGGAGGGATGTATTTCTGCCACTCAGGCCTCACATACCATTCAGGTTTTGCCAATTGTTGCAATAAATAACATCTTTCATGACAAAAGGATCCAGTTCAGAATGCTGCCTTGCATTTCCCCTTGTGTCTCTTTAATCTCCTTCAGTCTGAAACAAGTCAGTCTTTCTTGACTTTTGTGACCTTGACGTTTTGAGGATTACAGGCCAGCTCTTTTGTAAAATAGTACTGTTTGGGTTGTGTCATATTCTTCTTTCTTCTTTTTTTTTTTAAGATTTTATTTTTATTTATTTTTAGAGAGAAAGGGTAGGAAGGGAGATAGAGAGGGAGAGAAAGAGCAATGTATGGTTGCCTCTCACATGGTCCTCATGGGGACCTGGTCTGCAACTCAGGCATGTGCCCTGACTGGGAATAGAACCAGGACCGTTTGGTCCCCAGCCCCTGCTCAATCCACTGAGCTACACCAGCCAAGGCTCTTCTTTTTTCTTTTTGACTGCTCTTCACTTTATTGCACTTTGCAGGTATTTCATTTTTCACAAATTAAAGGTAAGACCCTCCACCACAAAAAGATTCTCTCTCTCTGAAGGCTCAGATGATAGTTAGCATTTTTTAGCAATAAAGTATTTCAAATTAAGATATATACATTATTTTAGTCATAATGTTATTGCACACTTAATAGACTCCTGTATAGTGTAAACACAACTTTTAAATGCACTGGGAAACCAAACATTTGTGTGACTCACTTTATTGCAGTATTTGTTTTATTTTTTAAATGTAAAATCTTTATTGTATTTTTTCCATTACCGTTTAGTCCTCTGACCCTCCCCTGCCCCCAGGTGGTGTCATTTTCTGCACTTAGACTTACTTTGCATTTCGGGGGGAATGTTGTGGAAGTGATGCTGGGTTCTCTCATTGCATTGTATCAGGCGGTGCACGGTTTTGATTTGTCCCTCTGCATTAAAACAGTGTCTCCCAGGCTTCCCCACTGTAAATGTCGTCTATATGGACTCATGGTCTCTTATTCTATTCACTGCATTAGAACTATCATCATCACTGTTTGCATGCTCAAATTGTTCCTGATTTGGCCAGTAAAGCCCCCTCGAGTGGGGTCCTTTGAGCAAGCACCCACCCTTCTCTGAGCGCTTTCTTGAATTCTGGCTGCCCTTGGAATCGGCCTGCCTCGGTGCTAGAAGTCAGCCCTTTCTCCAAAGAGTCCTGCTTCCTTCCGGTGAAAAGAGGGATTTAAAAGCGGAGATCTGAACTCTCTGAGTGCTCACGGCTATTGAAGTGTCGCCGCCCCCACCCGCTCTGGGCAGAGCTAGGGAATACCTGTGTGTGTGTGTCTCTACGTCCATTCACGTAGATCGGAAATCATGCGTGCACACCAGTACCTGCGCTCCCCGTCTCATGCTGCAGGGCCCATGCGCTCGCAGTGCCCCTGTCTGAGTCTGGAGCTCGGCCCCCACCGCAGGGCTTTCCAATGGACTGTCAGCACGAGGAGGGAAGAGGACCTGCGCTGTGCTGATGGTTGTTGCCAATTGCCCTCCGCGGAGAATGTACCAGCTCACACTCCCACTAGGCATTTTAAAGCTTTTTCTTTTGCCAACATGATAAGTGAAAAACATTACTTCTGATGTTTTAATATGTATGACTATCATTGTAAGATAGCTTTATTACTTTTTAATGTTTCCCATGAAAAACAGAGAAGAAACTTGACAAGGAAAGACTGTTGGGATTTAACTACTGCCCCCCGATGTCTGCCCTAAGGAAACAGTAACAATGAGTGAAACTGCCTGTTCACGTTGCAACGCTGCCTGGCTCGCACTGGCAGAAACTGGGTTGCAAGCCATGGGCGTCCCTTCCGTCGTCTGTCCCAAAGAGCAATGGGCTTGCCCCTGTGCTGGGGACTCGAGCCACTCACGTGACTCTGAAGACGCCCCCTGCATCAGCGGACAGGAGCTGGTGGGCTGAGACCAGAAGGTCAGCGATGCTCGGTGCTCTACTTGTGCAGGAAATAGACTCTGGGACAGGAAGTCTCTGGACACTTGTCTAGGGGTCTCCTGAAATGTCTTTCTTGTGATTAAAATACTTAAAATTTAGGCGACCCAGAGAAGAAAGGCATTTCTAATTCTGGCAGATCTTAAAACAATCATGTATGAGGTCGACATTGCCCATATGTGACCTTTTCCATTGACCTGCAAAAATGGCAATTTCATACGATGCTTAGTTTTATACGCTGACGCCTGTGTTCCTGTAGTTCTCTACAGCCTAAAAAAAGTCCTCTTCTTCACACTTCCCACCCCACAGCTCCTTGCTCACCCACTTCCCAGTTCATGCTGGTGCTTCATGAGAGCTTGTCTTTCTAAATTCTGCCGTAAGTGTCAGGTGTTGTTAACTCTCCCCTGCCACACTAGTCTGCAAGCTCTTCGAGGGCAAGCACTGAGTCATACACTGCCGCGCCCCGGGCCTGGTCCCAGGCTTTCTGTAAAGTAAGTCCTTAAGAACAATTTTTGTTGTTGAATGAAGGAGCAAATGCGCAAGGGAAGGAATGACTGCAGCGGGAGTGGAAATGGTCACCACGCAGAAAGGCTACAGAACCGAGCGTTCCTACGTCTCTCTGGGGCCCAGATGCTTAAAGGACTCAAGGGATCACCCAGAAGCCACGGCAGCCCCCATGCTAGGTGTGTTTGGGTCGAGCCTTCCTTACACACACACACACACACACACACACACACACACACACACACACACACGCCCAGATGTTTAGCCCCAGCCAACAGGCTTAACCTGCAAACAGGCCGCCTTTGCTGGAGGCGGTCCAGGCTGCTTGTGCCCCCAGTGAGGCTGCGCTGGGGGAAGCCCACGCTTGCCCAGCCTCCTGCGATGCCCTGCCAAGTTGAGAATCATTTCCTACCGCTGTCTCAGAGCCAGGTCAAGCTGCTCCAGACGGGCCGCTCGGGACATTCCTACGTTGTGAAATTTCCTTTTCTAGGGGCGCTGGGTGTCATGGGAAATATGAAATGTCAAACAGCTATTCACCTCTTGGTGTGGGAGGGGACGGTCCCTGAGCGCTGTATCGACTGCAGTGCTCCTCCAGCCAGGAGCTTGGAGGAGGCACCCAGGCCTGTCCTGGGAATGCGTCCCATCTTGCCCCAGGTTGAGATTAATTCCTTGCCTCAGGAATTTTAGTGGAAATTCCATATATACGGAAAAGTCAAAACTGTGATTCCCCTTCTAAATTAAATAATCCACATAGTTTACATATTTTAGATTCTGGTTTTAGAGGAGAAATCACCGTTTTGACTTCTCCTCTCAAACAGGGAATCTTGGACATCAAACTCGGACAGTTTTTAGTAGGACAACAGCCATTTCTCAGGCCCCCTTTCCCAAAGCTGGCCGGACCCCACAAAGCACGACTGACCCTCATTGTTTTATGAGCCTCTATCCTCAAGACGAGAAAACTGCTGGAAGTGCCCTGAAGGCCCAGAGGCTCCCGGAGCAACCCGCCGGTGCCCAGAGACAACATGGAAACACACGGCAGCCCAGCGGAAAGACCCTGCTCTCCGCGGCCGTCGCCCGACACAGACTCACGGTCCAGCGCCCTCGGTGCCGGTGCCGGTGCCGGTGCTGGTGCCGGTGCCGGCGCGGGCGCGTGTTTCCGCACCGAGCCCTTGCCCTCCCTTGGGAGAGTACAGATGAGAAGCGTGGCTCTCTGCACTTCTCTGTGACGTCTCTCACAGCCCGCACCACGGCCGCCTCACAGTTTTCAACTCGTCCTTGTTGCAAGAGTGTGCAAACATCCATTTTAAAAATAAAACAACTGCGAATCAAAACAGTATCTTTTTCTCTCTACTGGCATTTTTTAAAAAATCCTCACCCGAGCATATATTTACTAATTTTAGAGAGGGAGGGAGAGACAGCCATGTGACAGAGAGGCAGCGGTCGGTTGCCTCCTGTGCGTGCCCCGACCAGGGACAAGCCCGCAACCCAGGCAGGTGCCGTCACCAGGGATCAGACCTGCAGACCCTGGGTCCAAGGGACAACGCTCCAGCCAACTGAGCCGCCCAGCCAGCGCCCCAAATGGTGTATTTTTGAAGTTGATAACTGCCAGTGCTGGTGAGGTTGTGGGAACCTGAACCTTGCCAATGAGAACGTAATTTGGAGTAACTTGATTGTGGGCAATTTGAGGTATATCAAAAGGCCCTAAAATGTGCATTTCTTTTGATCTAGCAATTTCATTTCTAGCCATTGATCCTAAAAAAATAACTTAAAATGCTATCAAACCATTGAACATGAGAATTTAAAAGAGGGCAACCTGAAAGTCCAAACAACTAGTGTGACAGAACATTCTGCAGCCACTACAGTGATGTTTCATGGGGTTATATCAGACTGTGAAGTTTAAAGACCCAAAATATTATTAAAAAGTGGTCCTTATAAAGAGGAAAATACATATAGTCCTGGAAAAAAAGAACAACATTGCCAGTAGGAGGTGGTATTATGGGTGATTTGAATTTTCTTTCTATTGAGATAAAACTGTATTACCTTGGCGCATTTAAAGGCACTTCTAAGTAGTCTGAGGAAGGCCCTG
Organism: Micronycteris hirsuta; assembly: GCA_004026765.1. Taxonomy (NCBI): domain Eukaryota; kingdom Metazoa; phylum Chordata; class Mammalia; order Chiroptera; family Phyllostomidae; genus Micronycteris; species Micronycteris hirsuta. Next base: position 23,506 of record PVJI01016078.1, read on the forward strand.
CTGCTGTCTAGGGGGTCTCAACGTTCCCAGCCAGGAGGCGGGGGCTCAGCAGCCCGGCAGGAAATTCCTCCTCCCATCCACCTTTCCCACCCTGAGGCAACCACTTCAAAGACAATCCTTTCCCCAGCAGCTCTGCAGGTTTTGTGGCCTTTGTCATCTTTGGTCCCCACCCACCACCTGCGGATGAGAGCAAGGAGACGCCCATGTCGAGCCCACATTGACTTGTTTCCCCACCCCCCACCCTCCCCATCGGCAGCATTCCTTACCTGGCGGATACTCCGCCCGTTTCTACCTGAAGCTCGTTGCTTAGAGAGACTCTGAAAGGCAGAAAGGAGGCAGTGAGGGACTTGGGAGGCGGGCGGGGTCTTTAGGGTAGGAAAGGGGCTGGGGGGGTCGTGCATTTTAGCAGAACTACCTGGGTTTGAGTTAAATCCTGCGAGCTAGTGCACGCCTTCTGCCTTGTCTCCTGACGCGTGGCCTGGGGCTGCAGGCAGTAACAGCGCCTACTCCTAGGGTTGCTGTGCGGATCCCACACTAAGTGCTTTGCCCTGCCAGGTACACTGTAGTGTCTTTGAAGGATCAGCTACTATCACCATTTAAGAGTTGGGGAAATGCTCTTCTTTTACCCTCCTTGCAACGTACTAATGTTCGCGTGGACCTTCCTGTGGACTAGCAGTATTGAGGCTAAGACTAAAGTGTTTTCCCACCCCACACAGTGTGTTAGAAAAACACACCCTGGCCACTGCCCCCAGAGCCAGTTTCAGCATGGCCCAGCATTTTCTATCCCAAAGCACCTGTACATCTCTCTGCTCACACCTTCACCACCTGTTGTGACTGCCCCATCCTGTCAACCTCTCCTACCTGGCAGTGACCTCTTCACCTCTATGCCCTCTGCCTCCTCATCCTCGGACCTCCGACAATCCTCCCCCGCCAGACTAGCCCACCACTGCTCCACCTCAGAGGCTGTTGCTGACCAGCTGCTCAAGCTGTCTTCTTCCCCGCAAGGCCAACCATTTCTTACACCGTCCCCAGGCACAGTATGCTTTATCCCCTGAATTCTCTTCCTTAGAGATGGAGAGAGCTCCCCCCACATCCCCCAAATGCAGAGCTTAGAAAGCCAATTGGCTACTTAAAACTGCTAAGGCACTTCCCGTAGCTCTCAGGAGGGAGACTTGCCCGCTTGGCAGGTGAGGCCCCCGTACTTGGCCCCTGCCTCCTCCCCCAGCTCGTCCGGCCCTGCCCTGCGGCAGCACTCTGACTGCTTTTGGTCTCTCCCTGGCCGTCTGCACCCCGCCATAGCATTCTCCCCTTCGCCCCGCTGCACCGGCCCTTCACCTCCCGGCTTTGATGCCATCGCGTCTGCAAGGAGCTTTGCGACTGCCCGCTCCGACACTCCCCTGACCACAGCCCTCACGGCACACCATTGTCCCCGTCTGCCTCCCGCACAGCAGCCGTCCACGCAGTCCCCATGGTCCTGCTCGCTGCCGAGTTCCAGCTTCAGAACAGTGGCTGGCACACTGCGGGCATTTTCAAAAGAGAGAAATCTATTTCCACTCAGGTTTGTGGCCTCTCTACCTTGCAGCACGGGTCACCTGCCTGTCCCCTCTCCCGGAGGCTGTGCTCCGTCCCTTCGTGAGCTCTGACCCACATACGCTCTTTCTGATCTCGGTTTCTATAAACACTATGAAAGGATCACATCTCACAACTGCCTCATAAGAACTTTTTTTAATTATTATTTAGAAATGCAGTTATATACATAGAACAATTAAAATTAAATTAAACTTTGTACAAATATTAAAATACTATCTTCACACCCACTGCCATGTACAGGATACCAAAAAATATATATATATATATATAAAATAAAGCAAACCCAAACTGATTGAGTGACATCCTGCACAGAGTCAACGATGCACGTGTTGCTTTAAACCACTGCGTGAGTACCATTCTGCAAAGAAGTCCGTAGTGGTGCGAGAAGCCAGGGCCAGGTGTGGTGGGCGCCCCGCGACCTGCACCCCCCACCCCCCTGCGCGGCAATCCAAGTGCTTCGCCCCCGCACCCTCTCCAAAGAGCTTCTGCCTGGCGCAGGGCTCAGCTGTGGGGTTTTCACTCATGACTCTACTAAGTTTTCAACTGGAAATTAGGAGTTTCCCAGCAAAGCTGAGCCCGCCACACAAAACCCTCTCCGAGCCCTTCACTGAGCGTCAGTGAAGACCGTCCTGTGCCGAGCGCCAGGGCCCCAGCAGGCCCCCGCGAGGGAAGCTCCCAGCAAGCACATCTGGAGCTCAGCTGGAAAGCCTGCATACCACTTCCCTTCTGGGTTCATTCTCTTCAAGGAGGAAAAAAAGCAAGGGCGTAGAAGTGTTTGCAGCACATTCCTCTCCTGACGTAAGGATGTGACCTGGGAATGGAAGTGACACTGCTCTATGCAAAGCAAGCGGGCTGAGAGCTCGGCTGGGACTGGGAGGTGAAGGCTGAGGGCGGCTGGTCCCCGCGCCGCAGCCACCGGGGCAGGAAGAGTACACCTCCGTCTGTCTCGCCATTCAGCTTCTCCACAGAACTTTGGGGGTGGGGGGCGGAGGCAAGATGAAGGGGAAAGATAACATTAGTTCCAGTTTTGTCTGCAAACGGGTTAGTAGAACACATACTGAAATGCCTTATAAAAAACAAAAGAACTCACGGGGTGGCCAGGACTCAGCCCATCTCACAGTTCATACCAGGTGAAACGGGAACAGGGCACAAGACTCGGAAATGGCAAAAGACAGAGCCTACCTGCGAAACTAAGGCATTGAAGGGGTGGAAACTTTTAAGTGATGTTCACCACGTGCTGGCTGGCCCCTGAAAGTCACTGGAATGTAACTTCAAGTTACCAGTTGCCAGGATATACCACCTGCATTGAGTCAGCTCACATGTGCAAAATAATACCATTTAAAAAAAAGTCCTTTGGTGCAGACTGTCCTCCAGGACAAGCCCTCTGCTGGACTCCAAAGGGGAGCCCAGAAAAGCCAGGCAAGGGACAGTTTTCCCATCTGCCCAGGTTCCTCTGACAGCCTGCCACTCAACGCCATCATCTCTCTCCGCCAGGCCCCACCTTAAAGCGGCTGCAAAGTCTCTAATCCCTAGCAAGGGATGAAACCCAGGCACCCCTGACACAGCAGCATACGGCTGATGCTGAGAAACTGCTTCGAGGAAGAGGACTAACAGCCGTGTTGGATGTAGGCAGGGATGTGGCCCGGTCCCTCACCCACAGGCCCTGGCCTTCAGAGCGGGCCTCATCCAAGTCACTGAGCAGGGGGTGGCGGGAGGAAGGGAGGGAGGACTCCAGGGGCTCCCATTTACCCTCCTTTCTTTCCTACCAGGCATCCGAGTCTGGGCTTGTGACCCCCGGGACGTGTTCATAGGGGCTGGTTGGAAGAAGGCTTCAGAAGGGTCTGTCACCTTCCCAAGGCCCAAGCCGGTAACCTACATGGCTGAATGAACCCAAAACAACAAAAAGTGCAATCTCGTAGGGAGGAAAAAAGCCCAGAGTAATAATATTAAAAAGAGGCAAGATCTTCCATTGAAATAAAAATTCTAGGTTAGAATTCAGGGTTTGGATGGTTGGAAATAAAAGCTGCAGGCTCCGCAGTGAGACGTGGGACCCCAGACCAGGTGCTCTGCTTTCTTTTTGGAGGAAGACAGGGGAGCCCCCGCGGGGATGCAGACCCACGCGTGGCGAGGCAGCTGGGTCATTCAGGACCCACCCTCCAGATGGGCCCAGAGCCAGCAACTGCTGGCAGGCACTCTCTGGAAATGGCCTCTTAAGAGGCCAAGGACAGTTCCTCGGTACATTTCGTCTCTCTCAAAGGCTTCTGCCTTCTATTTCTGGCACCTCTGACAACCTGTTCCACACCTAACCACACCGACCTGGGCTCTGGGCTCCTTGTTAGTGGGGGGAGAGAAGGGAGTGGCCGCCAAGCCCAGCATGCGCTGCCCTGACCCTGAGAGAAAGGAAGACAAAGGGCAGCAAGAGGCCAGGAACGAGAAGGCAGTAAAGTGCGAGTATGAGAGTGGAGGTGGGAGGCTGAGACCAGGCCATTCCCCTCATTTTCCAGGCCACCCACTCCTAGGGCTACCCAGTTTGGTCGGGTATTGAAAATATATTGGGCTCTTTATCACTCTTACCCCCCAAAACAGGGAGACTTGGGAAGCGCAGAGGTGCAGGGCAGAGTCAGCTTTGCAAGGTCCTAGCTCCAATGTGTCAAAACCAAGCCTTACTTAAAGTCACATCTTTTGAAGATGGAAGCAGCCTGCCTGAGCTCTGCCACCCGGCCTGGTCAGCACTGAAGACGCTACCGAGGCAGAGACAGCTAGCTGCAGCATCTGGGGCATCCAGCCCACTCCTCCAACACGGGGGCCCGGTGCCAGGCTGCTTTGCAACCCTCCACCCACTGCAACCAGCCAGGTGAGGGTGTGTGAGGACTGTCCACCCCAGGTGCCAGAGAAGACCAGGGAGCCATTTGTCAGCTGTGCACAGGAGGAGGGGACATGGGGGGGGGGGCAGAAGCAGGAAGAGCAGCAGTGCAGCGAGCAGCAGGACACTTCCTGGGAACAGTTACTAAGGCACGTGACTGCGGTGAGGAGGACCCTCAGGACTGGGACTTGAGCTGCCTGCAGCTGCCTGGGGACTTCGTCTGTGCCACTCAGGTTTTCCTCTGTCACCACCAGCCCAGAACCGGGCAGCCTGCCCTGACTGCCAGCGACCAGGTGGGCGGTCCACTGTCCCTCGTCTCTCCAGTCCCAGGGGGCCTCTGGGGGCAGCAGGGAAGCAGGAGCTGCCCAGGATGAAACACAGGAGGCAGCATGCAACTTCCCCATAGACTCTAGGGAAAGAAAAAAAATGGAGGCCAGGGAGGCCGATGCTTAAGTAGGAGGCAAGAACTTGAATATCAGGAAGACAATCGTTATCAGCCACCTTCCTACCCTCCCTGGGGATCTTCTGGATGATTCCTGGAAACTCAATTCAGCAGGGCCAGGAGGCGGCACCTCTGAGCTAGACAGCTGGGCGCTGGGGCAGCTTTGGCAGGACCTCCCACATCTTCCATTCCCAGTCAAGAGAACGCGCCACCAGGGTCAACCACGGGCCGGTCCAGGGGCCTGCACTCTCGCTCCAGTTAGAGCCATTCTTGTCTCCCCAGTTCTCACTCTTGGACCTGCTCCCGGCAAGGGCAGCAGTGCCAGCCCTCGGAGGAAACAAGCCAGACCCAGGCCCAGCCCTCCGTGGGGCAGGGGCCGCAGCGCGGCTCGAAGGCTTGTAGGGCGGCAACAGGCCTGCGCAGCGGGAACCAGGCGGGGCGGGGAAAGGCACAAGTAAACGCAGCGGCTCTCGGCCCGTGTGGGCTGGTGGAGGCTGCCGCCAACAGCTGGCTGGAGGGGACCCAGAGGGTTCAGGAAAAGGAGAGGTTCAGTCCAGCACATTCAATTTTGTCCCCAACACAGACGGGAAGGCTGGGCCAGGCAAAGAGCCAGCTCCTCCAGCTGTCCAAGCAGGCAGATGGCGAGAATCTTCCTTGAGTTTCCAGCGCAGTGGGCCTGCAGGCCCTCAGAGATCCACAGATGCACAGGAGGCAGCTCACATAGCCAGGTGTGGTGGCTGGAGTGCAGGGTGCTCACACCCACAGGGAGGGAGGGCGGGCAGCGCGGGCCACTGCAGAGAGAAGAGAGGCCGGCGGCAAACCTCACGCTTCTTTCAGCAGTGGGATATCTGCAGGAAGAGAAGGAGGGCACACGGTGGTTACTGCACCTGGTCCCACTGTAGGGGCCCCCACGCAGCCACGAGTTTAAAGAAATGAAATGCACTACTCATACACTTTAGGGAGTCTAAGTCCCTTGCCTCTCTTTTAGGCCCTTTTTGCTTCTCTCTCCCACTGCCTGTGGGATACAATCCTAGCATTCAGTCTGATACTCAAGCCCCTTCTGGTCCCGCCACCTTGAAGCCTCCTCTGCCTTAACTGTGGGTCTGGCTGCCTCTCTTTCTGTCCTTAATCTCTCCCTATGAGAGTCCTGGGCCCTGCTGACGTCCCACCTCCTCCTAATGCCGCCCTCCGGCTGTGTGAAGTGAACACACCCTGGCCCTCTCTGCGCAGGCAGCGGGGTTAGACTCGGCCCGGCTTCCGACAGCACCCATCAGTCTCACACAGTGAAGGCGGGGCCCGTAACGGCTCCGCGACCTACGCGCTTGGTTTCCGGACCCCTCGCTCTGACGCAGACCCTGTCATTCCCGGTTCCACCGCTTCTCAAGTATACACCCCACCTTCCCAACTGACCGACAGTCCGGCAGGCAGAGAGTGTTTTATATTTCTTTGTTTACCCCTGAAAACTAATCTGGCACTGGGCACAAGATGGGCTCTCAAAAATGATTATTGGGCACATGGAACAAGGCAAGGTAGCGAGGTGGCAAGGAGGAGGAGGAGGAAAAAGGAAGGCACCGTCTTTGCTCCTTAGGGAGGGCGAGGGCCGAGGGTACACCTGGACGCCTGTCCGTGTGTGTGGGTATACAACGTGTGTGTGCTCGGACAGACAGCACGTGTGGCTGGCAGCCTGCGGAGTTGACGGCTTCCACCTTCAAACCCGGGCCCACCATTGAGTGGCCTTTCCTAGCTCTATATCCTGCCAAGAAAAGGCAGGCGTGTTGCAGATAATCGGGAAACTCCATAAACATGAGCTGCATTCAAGAATTTCCAATTTCTTCTCTTTCAGATATGCTAAACCTTAGACAGTTACAGTGCCCACGATTTCCCAGAAGCGTGAAGTGTTCTCCGAGGCGGGGGGGTGGTTTGTAAGTACAAGGTCCTCATCCCCAAAAGGGAAACCTCACGGTTTCTGTCTGCATCCTGAACCACACGGGAGTTTCATGTGAAGATATTTTTTTTAAGCGACAGAGCCAACCCCAACTTTCAACTCCCCAGGTGCCAGCAAAGGCAGAGGTGTCAGGAGGTGTCAATGTCGTCCTCCGACTGGTTTGCCACAAAGCACCTGGAATCACCTGGAGGCAGCACAGCACCAAGGGGTCATCAACACAGGCTGCGGAACCAGATGCGCCTGGCTCCATATTCCAGCCCCACCAGTTATCAACGGACAAGTGACTAACCCTCTCAGAGCCTCAGTTTCCTCTGTAAAATGAGGACAGTAATAACATCTACTTCTTGGCACCACTGTGAGGTTTAACCGAGGCAGCACAAGAAAACCAACCAGCACAGGCCCTGGCACACTCTTTTAAGATGAAGCGGCTAGATGTTATGGAAAAGAAACAGGTGCCAGTTTCTCTTTAATATGACCCCCGCGTACTTCTTTGTCAGTCCTGTCCTTTTAGGAATGTGAGAATTGTAACAAGAGGACAGACCCTCGCCTCCATCCAGCTGTCTACCCTTTGAGTTGAGACTCCCAACTACCAAAATTCACAGACAGCAGGGGCGTCTCCCTGTCCAAAGCACGAAGATCTACCTGGAGCTGAGGGTGAGAGCCTGTCGTGCAGATACACCCAGGGGCTATCCTTCTTTGCCCCCGTCGCACCAGTCCCTGGAGAGGCTCACAGCCTCCCTTACTCCCGCGAGGCCCCGGAGCCCAGCGATTCTCGCCCGGCGCGGAGCACCTACCGTCCGTGCAGTCCTCCGGCGTGAGGGATAGAAGGCTCTGCGTGTCGCTGTTCTCCGAATCCGGGGCGTCTTTGTGAGCCAGGGGGCTGCTCCCTGAGCCAGCCACCCAGGAAGAGGTGGTTGCCTGATGCACCATCACAGTCTCTGAGCCCCGGGAGCCCCAGGCTTCACACAGTCCGGACTGGCCTGGGGCCTCCTCCTCTCCACCTGCGGAGGAGCAGGCGCCCTGGTCCTGCAGCTGCTGCTCCCTTGGCCCGTTGCGCCCGCCAGGCCCAGACCCTTCGGACAGCACGATCTGCACTCTGGGGTCGGCGGGCGGCACACAATGACCGGAACTGCCATACACAGCCTCCTCGTATGACGGCAGCGCAACTTGGACTCCATCCACCACGATGGAGACCTGGTCCCCAGACACCCCCTGGTCACGCCTGCATCAAGAGGAGGAAAAGACGAAGGAGAATTAACATACGCCAGAGACAAATAAACACCGTAACCCTAACAGCACCAACGACATGTCAGACACAGCACTAAGCCCTTTACATACTTATCACGGTGAATCCTCACCTGAGCCCTTTCAAGTAGAAATTCACCAAAAATGCAAACAAGGCTCAGAGAGGTTAAATGCTCACAGTCACACAGCTGGTAAGCGAGGAAGCTGGGTTGAATCCAGTTCCACCTGCTTCCAGAAACTGTGTTCTTAACCTCTGGACAGACCGGCACCTGGCTCTCTGGTCCTGTGCAGAACCAGGAACCGAGAGCTGGAAACAAAGCCGCTCCTGCAGCATAGCCGGAGCAGGAGGCAAGCACATGACGTCTGCCCACACCCGTGAAAACACTGAAACCACTGCCACACACTCACAGGAGTGCACGCAGTGGTCTGTAAGGTGTATCTCCACGAAGCTTTTATTTAAAAGGAGAGGGGAAAGCAGCACTATGGTCTGGAAATGGGACAATGGACTCGAACTCAGAAGAATTTTGTTCTTCTGACTCAGCCACTTTGCTTGCCTTTTATTATTATTTTTAACTTTGTGAACTATTATATGTGAATTATAACACAAACATAGAAAAGAACACATAGAAAAATGTGTCACTCGCTGGTTTATCCTAGGTCAAGAAAGAGAACGCTGCCGGCTCCCAACACCCCCATACCTGGCCCAATCGCTTCCCACGTCCTCACCACAGGTCACGGGCACCCTAACTTCTAGGCAGAGCACCCCTTCGCCTGTTATTTTAACAGGGGTAATGCCCACCTGTGAACCCTCCTGTCCCAGTGTCTGGTTCTGCGTTTCCGCTCTTCATGTGAATGGGGTGCACAGTAAGTTTGCGTGTGCGTGTGTGGGTTCAGCTTCTTTTACTCGGCACTGGGTTTACGGGATTTATTCAGGCTGACACCTTTCTGGGGAACCCTCGTTACACACACACCCTTTTTTCTGTTGTCTGAACCATTCCAAAAGTAAGTTGAAGACACTGAATACATACCTCCCAAACCTTGTCTCCTGCACAGCTACAGGATCGCCACACCCCGGAAACGTAACACTGGCACAGCACCGCAACACAAAACTCCCCCGCCCACCCATACGCGTGTCCACGGCAGCCGTGGCCTGTCTCCACCCAGGACCAATCACGGGTCGTGTGCTGCGTCTGGCCGTCCTGTCTCTCACCTCCTCTACTCTAGCACAGTCCCCACAGCTTCTCCTTCCTGATGACAACGTTTTCTAGGGACTGCAGGCCCGCCGAGTCCTAGACTGCCTCGCATTCTACACTTTTCTGATGGCTTCTTTGGGGTGAGGTGCAGGCCAGTTTGTGCTGGAACACCACACAGGTGACATGTCCTCACGGGAGATGCATGGTCTATGGTGGACTGCATTGTTGCTGGACTGTTACTAGTTCTCAATCTCTTCCTCCGAACGTGGAGGTGAAACCTGTGCACCCCCAACCCGGACGGTGCACACGTGTGAGGATGACAGACGCGGCCCTCATAAAAGTACTTGGCGGTTTCTGGAAGGAGAGCAACCTTGGATGGCACGGTGGCACTGAAAACAGGGTGTATTCTGCCATGTGCTTAACTTTCATTATTCAAAATAATTTATTTTTGTTTAAAAAGTAATACATGAAAACAGTACAGACTCTAAATAAGGTCTCATATGAAAACCTCCCCTCCACTCAAGTCAGGCAGAACCAGCCAGTTACTTTTAATAGACTTACAAGTTAACTACAAAGGGGAAAACTCTCTCATGGGAATAAAATGCCAAACAGATCAGCTTGATTTTATGTGGAAATAGCTGATTCCTTCAAGCAAACGGTCCCTTCCAAATCCTCTCTATCCTACTAATTGCTTAACAACCTTTCAAAGTAGCCGCTCCCCTCCCCTCCAACAAAACAAAAGAGAAAAAAAAACATACACGGTGCTTGGAGATGAAACTGAGCCTGGCCCTCGTCTGTCAATTCCAGACAAGAAGCACTTTATTTCACGTGGTGCAGCCTGTTCCATCACTCCTCCAGCCTGGGAGTGACCACAGTGACCGAGGACAGCCCCGAGTCGACCGAAACTGGCCCCAAGAGAGGGAGTGCGCTACTGCAGCCGGGAGAGAGGTCTGTCCTTGGGGACCCACCGGGGCCACGCCCCACCACGTGCCAACCCCTCCCCAGCCACACCCACCCAGGCTGGGTTGATTTGTGGCTGATGCACACAACCAGAAAAAAGTCGGGCAAGAAAACCACGCCCTCTGTTTCCAGTACACGGTATCCTGCACTGGCTGCAAGTCCTGGCTGCACCTCAGAGCCAACCCAAGGGCTTTATAAAACACTAATGCCAGGTTCTCACTCCAAACCAAATGAACCAGGATGGCCAGGGATGGAGGCCTGGGTGCTGGAACTTGTTTTCAACTCTAGCAGCCTCTGTGCACACAGCCAGGACTGGAAAGCAGGTACACGTGGCAGCAGCTTGGGAATACAGCCTGCCTCAGAATCACCTGGAGGGACTGAGGAACCTACCGCTGGGCCTCCGTCCCAGCGTCTCTAACTCAGTTGGTCTGGAGCAGGGCCTAAAAATGTGCATTCCTAAAAGTTCCCAGGTGATACTGATGCTGCTAGAGCCACACTTTGAGAACCACTGATGTAGGGGAACCGACATAAATTCAGAGTTGGACAGAGATGAGTTCAAAACTCAGCTCTGTCATCATCTACAGCAGGAGTGCCCAACCTTTCCGTGTCTCAGGGCCACAATGGAAGAAGTAGTCTTGGGCCACACATTAAATGCACTGCGGCAGATAATCACAAGAAAATCTACTAGTGTTTTAAGTAAATTTACGATTTTGTGTCAGTCCGCGTTCACAGCCACCCTGAGCCGCACACGGGCTAGACACCCCTGAACAGGGATGACCTTGAGTAAATGACTTAACCGCTCTGAGCCTCGGTTTTCTTACCTGTGGCGTCCCTGTGAGGATGAAGCTAATGTATGCAAAGCAACCAGCACAGTGCCGGGCACTTTCAGGACATGAACGAGCCCTTCCCTTCCCTGGGCACCCATCCCAGCAGAGGCTGGTGGGCAAACCAGCCACCCTCTGCCAGTCACAGGCCAGGCCCCTCAGAGAGGCCTGCCACCCCGGGCTCACCTGCTGTGATGGAAAGACTTCAGCTTTGGCTGCAGCAGCACAAACAGCACCACAAGGAGGAGAATCAGTGCCACTGAGCTGGCGGTGGAAGCCACTATGGACAGCGTGGGGGACCCGAGTGACGTCTTGGTGTCTTTCTCTACAGAAACAAGCCATCACCAGAAGAGGTTTACATCCAGACACATACGACATGAGTCCCACAGCCGATCTTATCAGGGTCCCCTACCACGCAGGGACACGCTACAGCTAGGCCCCTTTTAGGTGTAACAGTGCAAAGCAGTTTACACACACAAGGGGAGGGGCCATTTCCCTGCCCCGCTCCTGAATCTAAGATCCCTCCACTGCGGCCTCTGACCCCTCACGTCATGAACCACTTCCGGCCCTGCTCTCTGGAAGCCAGATGGTAGACACCAGCTGTTCGGTGGACACACCAGTCCACCGTTTTAAGTCCCACCCATCTTCTCCCCATGTGACAGGAAAATTTGTAAGAACTGGGCTGTAATAACTCCCATTCTAAGACCCTGTAGCTTTAGTGGTCATGCTCAGGCCAGCCCCCACCCTTCTCTGGGTGTGATGGCCTCGGAGCCCAGGTGCGAGGCACCATGACGGCTGCATGACACATACTTTCCTGTAGGCAGCCGGACTTTCCTGTTGTGCATGACAGGAGGTGGGGGGGGGGGTCTTCTGTCCAGCTGGACTGTAGCTCCATAACAAAACAGTCCATTACCATTCAAGAAAAATAATATAAAAGAGACACTACAGAAGGTGTTAGCATTGTGCTCCTGTGTTGGCAGAACACAGTCAAAGGGCACCAGCACTGAGCTAGGCAAACAAGGGATCATGAGCAACAAAGGGACCTTACGTAGCAGAACAGATGCCTCAGTAAAGCTACCGAGCCCCTCGGTGGCTCGGCCGGACCACACAGGACACGCACCAGCAACCCCGAATGTCCTTCACAAAGACAGGAAACCCAGACGAAGGGAGGCTGCAGGGCCTCGGAGGGCCGACGCCACCCACACCACGGATGTCTAGGGGAAGCAGGCACCATTCCCCTGAGTCAGAAGAACACAGAACCCCTTTCTCATCTGCCAAACTGACCCTCGTTAAGATGGCAGCTGATCTCCATGGCTGGTTTCCACTCGCCATTCTTACACGTCAGGTACTTGTAATCGCCCTTCAACATGTAGCCTTCGGCGCAGAGGTACTCGATGACACTGCCAGAGTTGAGGGGGTCTCTGCAGGGCCGGGGGTGGCAGACGTAGCCACCATTCTCTGGCTCCGGGGGCAGGGAACACACTGCAAAGACAGAGAGAGAGCGATGGCACGGTGGTGAGGTTTTCTGCGGGAGTCCCCTGCGTGAATCAGAGGAGGGCAGTTCTACAGGCCTCGGCAAGAAACCCAGGAGGAGCACAGAGCCAGACCCTCGGAGAGGCTGCTGGCCCGAGCCTGGACACGCAGGCTGCCACAAGAGAGGGACGGGCATGGGCACCAATGGAAATTCGGCTGACGGCAAATGCTCCTCCCTCTCCTCGCTGTTCTGTAACTGCATCCACACCTGAACGGTAGACTCTGACGGAGTCCTGAACGTACAGAGATCTGGCGCACAGTATGGTTTTAAGAACCCTACTGAGACACACAAGTCAGTGAAAGACGACAGAATACTCTGAACCACACGGGGGAATGTCAGCCTTGTTTCCAGCGTCAACACCAGAAAGGACTCTGCACGCGCGGTGAAAGTGAGCCTTCCCAGCCACAGAGGGGGTTTCTGACGGCTTTCCGGGGAGCACCTCCCGCCTCCCGACGACACAGTCATTGGCATCCCTTGTCCCAGCCCACAGTAAGTCCCACCTTTTTACTGAGGTAGGACTGCCTAGTTTTAAAAGCACTTTCCACAACACAGCATACATATGATGTATTACAGAACTGTACACTTCAACCTTACATAATTTTATTCACTAATGCAACCCCAATAAATTCAATAAAAACATTTAAAGGAAAATAAAAACACCGTCACCTCCTGTCCTATTAATTCGCCCCGACAACTCCATGAGGTAGTTATCATGACCCGTTTGAGGACGAGGACACTGAGGCCCACAGAGCTACACGACTCTCAGCCAGGCGGAAGGGGGACTAGGCGGCAGGCCTGGGCGCAGAGTCAAGTCTCTGGTTCTAAAATCTGTGCTTTTTTTCCCAGCAGACACTGCTTCTACCCCATGAGCAGAGCGGGCCTTTACGAAGCGTATCAAGTGTATCATTCAGACAGGTCAGTTAGGGAGATGGCAAGCGGTGCCCACACGTGGAGGGTGGGAACCCCAGGGTCGATAAGCTGCGATAAGGATAAGCCAGAGGAGCTGAAAGGTGGACCGTCTGAGCAGCCCTAGGGAGGAGAAGGCCAGCCTCTGATTCCGCAGCCCACCCTTCTCACCCTGGGCAGACACAGCAGAACTGAAGTCCCCAGGAAGTGAATGAAGAGGTGTACTTAGCCAAAATGGGCGGGGCACCGTGCAGGCACTCAGGGATCATTGTTTGAAAGACTAAGCTGGGGGAGAAGACCCGCTGGCAGGATGGCCAGGCATCCATGAACTTTACCTTTCCAAAGCCTTACTAAGACACAAAAGATAAAAGTTGTATCCAGACAAGGACCTGCCCCCATCCTGAATACCACAAGGACCTCAGTATGAGAATAGGAACTGTGGGTTGCTTTTTTCCACCACCTCTAACAGATCTGGAGTCTGTGTCTGTCCCCAGTAAGGTGACCTCTCACTCAGAGGCCCACCCGCCATGCTCACTCAGAGGCGCCCTGGCAGCCTCTCGCCATAGGCCACTCCCTCCCCCTGCAAACTGCTACTAAACAAGCTGGCTATCGGCCAGGCTGGGGGGTGGAAACCAAGTTTAAAGGAGAAGGTGGCTCCCCGTCCTCAAGCTGCTTATCACTAAGATGAGGACAAACTCTGTTTTTAAAGAGCTGTTAACGGAACAAAGCTGGGTGGGTGCCACAGGGATCAGGAGCAGCCGGCTGGGCAGCTTCTCTGGAACTAGCAGATGAGCCCACAGAAGTCTCCTCAGTCCCCTCTCAGGACAAACCTCCTCCAGACTGTTTCCAAACCACCCACCTCGCCCAGAGTCGCGAACAGGAGGGAGACAGATGCAAACGCTCCTTCTGGTGCCTCTTTATACTTGGGCCAAGTAGTTCAAAGAGCTGGCCAGCTGAATTTCCAAAGAAACCTCAGCAAACTGCTTCACCCTCCACGCTTGCCCTCTTTTGTTCAGGCAACAAGCCCGCCACAAATCCCTCCTGCTCTCCTCCGACTGTGTCTAATTGGTTCATTTCCTCTGCATAATTAATGCTGAGCACCCCAGGACAGCTCCTGAAAGCCGGCAGGACCCACGCACAGGGTCCAAAGTGCTGGGTAAGATGCCCTTGGGGGAAAAGCTGATGATTCTAAAGCCACTCCTGCTTCGCTGGGAATTTCTGCCCTTAAAATCCGTATCTTCACAGAATCTTTGAGTGAGACCCTGAAGGTCACCTAGCACTCATAAGTGAGACCTACAAAGAACTGACTGGCAATTGAATTTCATTTCAACTAATATTTATTAATTACTGTGTAAGGGTCACTGCCCCACGCCCTGAAAAAGGATAAAAACATAAGCACTTTGGGCACTGGCAGCCAAATAGGGATATGACAAATAAGTACACACGTGTATTTTGAAAGTCATTTTCTTTATGGCGCCTGATTGTGTGTCTTACTTAAGGACACTTCCCTACTCTGAAGTTAGAAAAACACTCTCTAATATTTATACATTGGATCTTTGTTACGCAGGTAACACTTTTACAGGGAAAAAACCACAGGGAGACCATATACATGGAATAAAATTTAAAAACCAAGATGAGTGTACAATCCAAAGGAAGCCCTTCTCCTGGTCCGTAGTCACTCGGTTCCTCTCTCCAAAGACCCCGTACCAGCTTCTGTATTCTTCCAAAGACTTTCTATACAGATTTATTCTAAGACACGTCAAAGAATGTTACTGGTGCCACAAGAGAGGGAGCTCGAAGCAGGAAATCACGTCTGGCGTGGGAGAGATGAGGAAAAGCTCATGGCAGGAGCAGCATTTCAAAGTGGCTTCGATTCCTTCGAGGAGGCGGCAGTCTGAAGCAAATGCACTGGCGCAGGAAAACAAAGGTGAAGCCCAGCTTAAAGGGGGCCTCTGCAGCGTCCGGAGCAGGGCAGCCGAGTGAGACAGAAGGTGGGTCGAAGGGAGAGAGAGCCTTTACAGGAAGTTGACAGTATCGCTATCCTAATATGGTAAAATAAACTGTACAGAAATCTTGTATGTTGACCTGTGAAGGTCATACAAAGGGAACAAACCAGAGTATACGAGCTTCAGCATCACTAAGAGGCCACCCCCGTCCCAAGAAAGAAATAAGGAGGACTCAGA